>OW388142.1:3651430-3826430 GCA_936450015.1 Meganola albula
AGATTTGTTCAATTATAATGACTATGTGAAGTTAGAAATTAATTAATACCGGAAAAATAAGAAATATAAATGTAATTAATACATAAGAAATCAATTAATTAATTCGACGGGCCGGTGGTGTGGTCGGTAAGATACTTGCTTTTCACGCCGCAGGTTCGTTCGTTCAGGGTTCGATCCCCGCCCGAGACAAACATTTATTTAAATGTGTGTTTGTCTTGTGTGTGGGTGTAATTATCTATATTTAAGTATATATTTACAAAAGAAAAGTATTATATGTAGTATATATCGTATTACCAGTTATCTGGTTTCCATAGTACAAGCTCTGCTTAGTTTGGGATCAGATGACCGTGTGTGTTAATGTCCCACTAAATAATAGAAATAATACTAACCTACTTTTATTAAAAATGTGAAAGTGAAATTAATTTGCATTACCTATATTTTGATACAAAATTTTGATTTGCTAAATTTTTTGCAAACCTTTCGCGTCACGCATCCTTAACGGCATGGCCACGGGACTTGGCGTCGCGTTGGGCGGCGCATTTTGCTATTTCATTGTTCATTGCGTATTTGTTTTAGAAGTGTCTAAAGACAAGTGAACGCGACTGGGCAATGAACTACAAAATCGCCAGTCGCACCGCCCGACGCAGTGTCCCGTGGCCACGGTGTAATAGCTGTTTTTCTGAACTCACTTTGACCTTATAAAAGATGTGACAAATGAATGAGAATTGGCGGTCAAATTGAAAAATAATTAAACTCGAGAACGGTTGAACCGATTGCGCAATTTTCTTTTTAGAATATTCTTTGAAACATGATGTAGTGTACGATGGAACGCGCCTACCCAATATACCGATCCACTCGTGACTCGAACGAGTTTCGATGAGAATGTGGCAGTAGAATGAGTTTCTATATGATCAGTAACCATAGAAGAGCAACAACCCGACCCACTTTTAAATGGTGTCACCAGACATCGCACCGGAACACAGCAAGGCCGCTTGGCGGTGCGGCTTTGTCTGGTGGTTGGTCACTAGCCATGGCCTAAGCCTACCACCATTTATTACCAGGTCATTGTCACCAGATTTCATAGCATGTTTAAGAACTAATCATTCGAGGACATGGGACATCCACCAACCCGCACTTAGTCAGAGTGTGGATTAAGGTTTAAAATCAACTCGTAAGATAGTTGAGAGGCGACCCGTGCCCAGCGGGACACTAAAAAGGGTTGAAGTGTTATAGGCCACTCTTTATCAGGGCGGGCGAAGCCGCAAGCGTAGATAATCTAGACCTGTTGACAGTGTTGCCATCTATATTTTTTAGAGTATCGTACTCTAAACTAAAAAGGATAGTATTTTGCCAAGAATTCACAAAAAATAATAGTACGCAATGGAATTTCAATATAACTACAAAAATTTATCAAACGTAAATAATACACAAACTCGTAATACAATAAAACTAAGTATCTAACAACACGAAAGATATAATAATTAAAAAAAAAACAACTTCAAAAAGGAAACTGAAAAAGGCTAAAACAAATTAACTTAGCATAAAGTAATTAGTATAGTAATTTAGATAATCAAAAATAAATATATTTTTTAATTTATTTACTCAAAATCTGCCTACATTTATCTAAATTACTAGTCTGCCAAACTGCATAACAGTTTGTCGGCAGCAGTTCTCATAAAAGTAAGTTGTTTTTTATGTATTTTAGAAATAATTTGAAGTCAGTGCCAAACAATAACTAAGTATATGTATTATCAATCATTCTAACTAAGTAAGGTTGTTGTAGTATTTACTTGGCACCGACTTCAAATTATATCAATTCCTTATTCAATATTTCTGATTATCTAAATTACAATACGAAGCAGCGATATCGCAGGATTGACGATTTCCAGCCTCCAGAACAAGCCGGGTTCCGGAAAGGCAGTTCAGTACGCTACGCCAGATTGTACACAGGAATGAGGAGTATAATCTGCCGATCTGTCTCGCGTTCGTATACTATAAGAAAGCCTTTGATTCAATCGACGACTTGGGCGGTACTGCAATCTCTTCAGCGGTGTCAGATTGACTATAGGTATATCGAAGTGTTGAAGTGTTTGTATGACACTGCCACGATAATTGCCCGTCTCCAAGATCAAAACACAAAACCAATCCAACTGCAGCGTGGTGTGAGACAGGGAGGCGTCATATCTCCGAAACTCTTGGATTGGGACGGACTTGGTATTAATATCAATGGCGAGCGCATCACTCACCTTCATTTTGCCGACGATATAGTCATAATGGCAGAGTCGCTGGACGAGCTCAGCACTATGCTCAGCGACTTTAATAGAGTCTCCAGACAGGTGGGTCTGGAGATGAACATGGACAAGACAAAGATTATGTCGAACAGCCATGTCGTACATGTACCAGTCATTGTTGGAGACTATCATCTCGAAGTTGTTGAAGAGTATGTGTACCTAGGACAAACCATTCAATTCAAACCGCTCGAAGAATTTAACTCGTATGGGCAGCATTCGGGAAACTACGAGATGTCTTCTCGTATAGGATTCCTCAAAGCCTTAAGACAAAAGTATTTAACCAGTGTGTGTTGCCAGTGACGGCCGGTAACGGCGTGGCGTTCGAAAGGGGAGGCCTATCTATGTCCAGCACTGGATGTACAAGGTGATCCCGGTTCGACCCACATGAATATTTTTTTATTCCTTCTTTTTGTGAGAAAACTTATTTCTGGGAACCCTTTAATCCAGGTACTCTTTAATTATGCGGCCTCCACACGCTTGGGCAACGCGTGCACATAACAGTTCCTGTGTTAAATATTCTAAGGTTTAACCAGATATCAATGGTTTGTTCCTTCGAGAGTGGATCAAATTCTGGGATAACGTTAATTAATGACGACGAAAGAAACGGTACACGGACCCTATCCTTAAAAATATTCACAAATTCTTTGTAAAAGTTACTACTATGAAAGTACCTCGACCTCTTCGCTTCCGGACTACTTTCTGAGGACACTGCGCTAGACCAAGGACTTGGTTTGCCTATTGCATCTTCAAAACAACTCAGAGCATCAGATCGGTCAGCCATCTGAAACTCGTCCATATGATTTTTATTAGGTTATTGCCTAGTAATAAAGAAAATTAAAAACAGATAATAAATTAAAAATCGCCTAATAAACAAATAATTAATAATGTACCACTCTAGACACTGGCTTTGCACTGCCTTCAGAGTTTCTATAGGCCGACCGTTTAACTCGCGTATCGCCTATCGCCAAGATTCTGACTCCTCAAGCTGCACAGACAGTGATGATGATTCAAGCGATATGGATATTAGTGACGAATATTCTTACATTACTTTTATCTGTGGTTAAATAGTTCTTTATGAGATTTAATTAATGTTTTATGAATTTGTACCTCAGATGGCGATACGTGAGTTATACAATCGGCCTATAATCCTTGCTAATATTATAAATGCGTCTGTCATGTTTTCACGTTAACACCACTGAACCGATTTGTTTGAAACTGGGTATGGCGATAGTTTGAGACCCGGGGAAGGATATGGAACAGTTTTTATCCGACTGCGCAAAAAGAGATTACTGGTTTAGCGAGATAACCAAAACATACGCGCGACATCGACAATCGTGTACGACAATCGTGTACGAATATCGTGTACGACAATCGTGTACGACAATCGTGTACGACAATCAAATACAAAAATCATCAAATTGCCTAAAATACCTAAAAGTTATAAGTACACTTTTTCCATTTGTGTCACGTTATTTCTTAAAAGAAAACAAAGAGAAAAAAATATTTCAAAAAAGGAGCTTGTATAATGTTCTTGTTAATAAAAAGAGCAAAAAAAATTAAAAGCAATCCCCCGTATTCATAAACGTATTTTAAGCTCATTATAGCTAAAATAGGTTTAAAATTCGTTTGTCTTTGCCTGTCATCTTGACATTTATACTAGCAAGAAAGAGACAAAGTCCATTTTAACAAAATAGTCTTATATCTTTTTTATGAATAAGGCCGAATAATTCAAACCTGATAAGAAAAATATCATCACATAGGTTTGCATTTATGTATATTTACATAACCTTCAACGATAATTAACCATATTCGTCAACGTCACAATGTGACAAGGTACGAAACATCGTATTTCAATTGTTTTATAATTGAAATGAGACAATAAATAGGTTAAGATTACAAAGCATTAAAGTGGGAGTGCGAAGTATTAAACGACGTCAAAGTGTGACGTCATCGGTTCGACCGTCCTCGGACGGCTCACCGAAAAAGTCCGGTGAACCAATAGAGGCCCTTCCGGCCGATTGGGTTAGGTTATCCGCAAAAAATAAACGTGTGACGTCGCAACGTCCTAAGCCGAGGTTCGTTCATACATGCGGAGGCCGAAGTCTTTTCCCAAGTAACTTAAATTGTAGTTATTTATTTACCTATATAATTTTTAGGTTAATTCAGATATAGACATATTTTTTTAAGTTAGATTTTAACTTATTTAATCTACAATTGTATACAAAAAACATCAAATACATGTTCAAAAAAAACTTCTGAATTTTAATGTATATTAAAATAGAACTTCCGTTTTCATTATTATTATAATTCAATTTCATTATCATTTTTCTTATTATCATTTAAGTTATTTTATATAATATTCCGTGAATCATCGGCAAATATTTTTTTTTTCGCATTATGAGTAAATGATTGAACATGCTATCCGTACGTACCTTACTATTCTATATACAGACAGCACGCGCGCCATCGCATACGTACGTTAGGTACTGTGCGCGAAAGAATTTATTGATACATTGTAATAAAACTATCGACATTGTAATTAAACTCGATATATTCAAAGGAAGAATAAAAGAACACTTTCTTAGTGACCACTGATAGGCAGACAGATCATTAGTATATATTTATTTTGTATATATTGTATTATATATCTAAGTACATAGTATGTAATGTTAGTATGTAGGTATATGTATGTATTTAAAGATTTTTTTGTTGTGCACTTCTACCCTTTCCACAAGTTTTCTCTTCTAGAGGTTTACTGGTAGAAAATTCATAATTGAATTAAGCTCGCCTGTGTACATTGTTGTTTCCTATTTATAATTGTATATGTAAGTGTTTTGTGTACAATAAAGAATAAGAATAAGAACTATTTCATAATTTTTTAATAGGTAACTTTTTCGTAGAAGAAAATTTAAATTGCTCAAAAATATTTTACCTACAATGTTTATTTATTTATATCATTTACCTTGGCAAAGTTTGACTCCTTAAATATTTAAAAGTTTAACCTTGTTAGTGATCTTTCGTTAAAATTCTCATGCCAGAATTTGTATGCAACTAGTTTTAGCTTCACTTAATATTTCACAGTATCAATTCAACCCTTTTTAGTGTCCCACAGCTGGGTACGGGTCTTCTCTCAACTATCTTACGATTTGATAGAGTTTAGGCCTTAATCCACACCAGTGGTGAAGAGTCCATACAAGCGGATTCCCATCGGCTGCCCTTTAGGGAATGGTCAGTATAGATAATATTGACCATTCCCTAACAGTAACGGTTATGTAATAGTTATAATCGCAACAAAAATAAGTATAGCATCAATTATAATAACGATCGGTGACGGTAGTGACCAGATAACATTTTCCAAAGGAAGAACTTTTTTGCTCCGGCATCCCTTTATCAGACTTACACTCTTCGCCATTGATCCAAACACGCTGGCCAACTGCGGGTTGATGGATGTCACATGTCCTCGAATGATTAGTTCTTAGACATGCCCGTTTCCTCACGATGTTTTCCTTCACCGATATTGAGCAGCGGCGAGGAAACAATCCACACAGGGATGTGTGGAAACGACTGGGATTCAAACCCGCGATCTTATATTTCTAAGGCGACGCCTGCACCACTGCGCCACCGCTGCTCTCGATTTTTAAGATAAACAGCTTTTATTATAGTGATATATAGATTTATAGAACATGATGATATAATACTTATATTTGTCGCAAGATTTTGTTATTTGTCGACAGTCTGGACATCATATGAAATGTCGGGAAACTCCAGACGATTCCCGACCATCGGGCATCAATAAATCGCATAAATTTAAACTACCCGCACAATAACTTATAATCTTACCAGCATTAATATGACAATATATGGCTCAACAATTAAATTATGTCATAGTACATTATACGAGTGAATCACGAGTAAATCATTATTTAAATAAATTAAAAACCTAAAACTTACACAAACAAACAAATAACCGCAATCAACTTTCGCTTCATCATCGTGAAACACTAAAAACAATTTAAAAAATAATTTAACTATATTTTTTTTAAATCACACTAGACCGTTCATGGCACTCAAAATAACCAACCGTTGCGAGAGCATAAAGTATAATCAACAATACGCTTATTCAGAAACTGCTTTTATCAACAATTGATTAGAACGGTTTCAAACGGGCGTTTCACACTGCAGTTCTCTATCGCACACAACCACGTACCTACTATGTAATGTTATACTACGTATACCACGTAAAACATCCAGATTGCATTAAAGTATATATCATTACAAAAATTCTAATCTATAGCGTTCATCTTGTTTTGCGTCGACGACTACTCGAGTGAGGCAATGACTACTGAATGATGCACGACTTGTGTAAGCAAATACGGACACACACGTCTCCACGAATGTCAGTGTCACATTGGTGCGTTTCGTGAGCGAGTGCAAGTGTACTCATGTGGAGCGCGGCTTAGACTTTCATCTCGAACTCAACATATTATTATGTAAAACTAAACGAATGTCGATTGAAAACTAATGAACTCGACCTATTATGATATCAATTGTTATAGACTACTTGTTGCACATCGTGCGTTGAGTGGTAGAATTAAGTCTAAAGTAACATTCTGTGAATACGAAAATTAGTTTTCAATCGAATGTCGAGTTCGCAATAAATGTCTAAAGTCCGAGAATCGGGGTCTATAAAATGTACAGAAAACAACCACATGCGTCTAAAAATACGCTCGTCTATAACCGCTCTATCAATTTTCTATTAAAACTAAAAAACAGGTTACAAACCATAAGCTATTATTACGTTGACAAAAAAAGTTAAAAAATCTAGTTATAAAAATAATAAACCTTTTTGGTTGATACACGGATTTAAAGGAGGCCGTACATCATCTATACTATTGTGTTTAATTGGGCTGCGTCACTTTTGTCCGTGGGAGTGCAACTTTAAACTGAATCCTTATGTGGTGCAAGTCAGGTGTCTAAAAACTAGTAGTAGGCTTTGGCCGTGGTTAGTGACCACCTACCGGACAAAGCCGCATCGCCATGTTCATTCAAGAGAGTGGTTTGGAATTATAGTTCTTTTATGGTTCCTAATCATATGGAACCTCATCATATGGAACCTCATTCCGCCGCCATCTTACAAACGAAAATCTCGAGTGAATCGGTATATTGGGCAGGTGCGTTACATGCAGCTGGCCAGTTTTAGTAAAAAAAATAACCATCGACTAGCCAGTAGTATTGATGCATATTCCCGCGACAACTGTAGATAACCTTTTTACGAATTGTCATTACCAAAAATATTTACGACTATAATTACGTACTATCAAGAAAAAAAAGTTAAAATGAAAAAAATATAAATATTTTACTTATTCTACTTCCAATTCTTTTTATTCTATTTCTAGCGATGTTATTATTAAAAAAAACAATTTAAACAGTAATGACAAGTTAAAGATCGCATTAATTTTTTTCGTATTGGCGAACTCGTACTAGTGGTACTGGGGTAGGTATCTCCGAGAGGTTACAAAATCAAATGGTAGGGGGTATATGTGCGGACTCCTTTACAGTGTTGATTGTGTGGCCAAAGAGGTCACCTCTATTTATGATAATTTAAATTGAATAGGTGTGCATTGGCAACGGAAGAGCCTATTAAGGCGCTCTAAAGAATGACCCTATGCTATATACGCATAGGTGTAACGCCGATAAAGAAACGAATTCAAGATGGCGGTATTTATCATTCCCTCTTAGTCGCACTTTATTGCACACAAAAAATAATATTCTATTTTAAATATATAATATAGTCAGTGTTAGGTTTAATTTAATTTGACGGGCCGGTGGCGTGGTCGGTAAGATACTTGCTTTTCACGCCGCAGGTCGTGGGTTCGATTCCCACCCGAGACAAATATTAGTGATGAACATTTGTGTTTGTGTCGAGTCTGGGTGTAAATATCTATTAAAAGTATATATTTACAAAAGAAAAGTATTATATGTCTAGTATATATATACCAGTTATCTGGTTTCCATAACACAAGCTCTGCTTAGCTCAGGACCGTGTGTGTTAATGTTCCAGAATATTTATTTATTTATTTAAAACAAATCAAATCAAATCAAAAGTTTATTCTGTAAAAATAGTGGTAACAGATAATAATATATTTTCAAGTTCGCTACGTTTTACCCATAGGTAAAAAAAATAAAATAAATTACAAATAAAATAAATTGAATTAAAAAATTAACATGTCAAAAGGAATTAATAAATTATACTAAAATTATATTAAGTCGTAACAATTATATTAAGTCGTAACCTTGTTTTGCTGACGGTCCAAACTGTCATTACAAGTACAAGCCGCCATTTTGAATTCGTTTCTTTATTAGCGCTAAAAATACAGATTAATAATAATTAATATTATAATCTCTATTAGCAACAAACATGTATAACGACTTTGTGGGTCAAATATCCCATTAAATGGATTTTTGAAGTCAATGTACCTATCTGTTTTCAAGGATTTCTTTCTACCACCAAGAGGCTATGCGCTTGTCCAGTATTAATGGTAATTAATGCTAATTCACACAAATTTCATTTGCATGTTTCAATTCATAAGTCTTAGCATGCTAATTGTTATTGCTAAGCTAATTGCTACGAAGATAATTGATAATAATGAATTAGGTATATGATCTTTGATTGTTAATATGCGAATTCAAAAGCTAAAATTTCATTCGCGAACCATAATAATAATAATAATAATTTATTTCAAGATAGTACATTTGCACAATATGATATGTTTGAGGTTACCATTTACATAAGTGCGTTTTTGTGTGACATGTCAAGTCAATCAAGGTCACGTGAAACCGAGAGATATAATACGTGGTTGCGTGGGACAGGAAGAGCACAATGACGGTGTGCATATAATATGCATTCTAAAGAAGTACTTACTTACGAAGCCAGTGGTGATTTCGCTTAATACTTTATAGAATATCGCAACTACATTTAATTTGTTAATAGCTAATGAAGCATTCGCACGTTAACAATTATTTTGAATAGTGGCGGCGGCGGCGCGAGTGCTGTAGGCGCGCTACACTCAATAAATGTAATATAAACTTATTTTGCGGATGACCTTTATTGGTTCACCAGACTTTTTCGGTGAGCCGTCCGAGGACTGTCGAACCGATAAAGTACTGTGGCAACTGCCATGAGGGCTCCCCATGCGGGAACGAACCTTGGCTCAGTACGTTGGCGGACACTCTAATTTTAGGGGGTCGGGGAGGTAATATAAACTGCGAATAATATAAATATAGGTGTACAATGTGCGGCCTAGAACCGGGCATCTTACTTCTAGTTTTAAAACATGTTGCAAGCACTATTTATCTCTATCGTTTAGAGATGAGTAGAAAGAGATAAGACTATGCTTGTATCGTGTTTTGTTGTGCTGTGCAAACGCCACAGTTTGAGAATCGGTGAACTTTGTCGGGTCAGTAGCGTGGTCGGTAAGATACTTGCTTTTCACGCCGCAGGCCGTGGGATCGATTCCTACACATATCAAACATCTTCTGAGTCTGGGTGTAATTATCTATATTTATGTATTTACAAAAGAAACATATTATTTGTAGTATATTACCAGTTATCTAGTTTTCATAGTACAAGCTCAGCTTAGTTTGGGATCAGTTGACCGTGTGTAACACGGCCATGTGATCTTTATTAAAAAAAGGAGAATCTTAGTTGCAGCTCGAAGTTTGGAACTGTGCCCAACGACCGCCATTAGGCTCGCCCTCACGTAAAGATATTCGGCTATAAGTGGGTGATATTCACCTCTGCCTACACATTCGAGTGATACAGGCGCAATGCTACTTATGTTATAACAATAAATGACTTTCTTGAAGTCCATCAAAAATATGTCTAGGAAGGCGGTTAGATACTACTTTCAAATGTTTCCAGAGAAGAATATTATCCTATCCTAGCAAAATGTATTAGACTAAATTTATTTAAAGACATAAGAACTTTTTAGCTTGTAACACAGGTCCAACCTAGTTCAGGTTCATTTACAACTTTAGTCTTTTAAATTGTGGGATATTTTATTTATTTGCAAATTGTGATCTTTTATTTAATAAACAATTTATTATTATTATAAGTTTGTCTTTTTTTTATTTTCATGTCGGAGCTATGGAGCGCCGGACTTTTGGAAGGCGTGCGTGGGGCCGAAGCCAACAAGTGAGGCCCGTTAGACAATTTTGCTCTAAATGTAATGTGGCACCAACCGACGATTATCCCTGTTCGCACCATATAGGTACAACAAAGGACAATCCCCGGTTAGAGCAGGACTATTGCAGAATATAGGAACTAAAATCTGGGTTATGGTGGTGGGTGCTAATGGATTAGGTAACTAGGACTATGGATTATTATTATTCTCCCTACAAAGCTGTTTTTTTTGACGTGACAACGTCTTATAAATTGGTTTGCCGGGTGACACTTCAAGAAACTGCGTTACGCTCCGCTCACGTTATGCGCTCACAATGAGAGCGAGTGAGAGGCACGCGTCCCTTCCACTCGGGCATGGTTAGCCCGCCTAAGAGCGAGAGAGACAGACATAAAAAGTGAAAGGCACGCGTCCCTTCCACTCGAGCACAGTTAGCCCGCCTAAGAGCGAGATTCTTTGTATAAATTAATGTTTTAAATATAATTCTTTGTATAAATAAATGTTTTAAATTGTTACTATTATTTCATCCTTCTTCCTACTATACGAATGAATATTCACATTAAAATTATTTTACCACTCAAAGTCGTTGTCACGTAAAACTTTCGCCCGTATACCGACTTTACAGGCAACCAATTTTTTTTCTTCTTTTAAAGTGTATACCTACTATACTACTACTATATTTATGTTTTTTTTACTCAACCCTCGCCTTGTGGTAGGAGTGCTGTCAAGGGTCGCGCCAGTTGAAATAGGTCAACTGAATCAGCGATTTTGATATTAATATACAAGGAAAGGTTAATACATCTTCAAAGGTTACGCTATGACCTTTAAACCCCTTTCACTAGAATGATTTCTTAAGGCTAGAAAATTTATTTTCAGTACTTGTCGAACGTGACTTAAAACGGTAAATTTTTATCAAAGATAACATTTACTGATACATTGGCCTATGGCTGTTTACTATGGGCGAGAGGTTTAGAAGTAGAACATTCAGGAACTGTTATGCGAACGCGTTTTCTGCCGAGGTACATGAACAGTGGGCTAATTCACGTGATTAAACATGTTCAGTTGAAGTGCAGTTGCAGATAAGTTTCGATCAAAACAGCCCTTTTCGTAATGGTCACATACGCTCGCGTCAAGTTCGCGCTTTAGACTAGATATGTAAGCTAAGCCATTACAAGAATAACATTTTGACATTGACGGGCCGGTGGCGTGGTCGTTAAGATACTTGCTTTTCACGCCGCAGGTCGTGGGTTCGATTCCCACCCGAGACAAACATTAATGATGAACATTTGTTTGTGTCGAGTCTGGGTGTAAATATCTATTATATGTATATATTTACAAAAGAAAAGTATTATATGTATAGTATATACCAGTTATCTGGTTTCCATAACACAAGCTCTGCTTAGCTTGGGACTACATGACCGTGTGTGTTAATGTCCCAAAAATATTTATTTATTTACTTTATTTTATTTTGAATTAAGACGTCAACTTAATTGCAACTGTTAGCCTACAGTTTGTATGCATAAACTGTTCATGTTGTGTGTTTGTGTAGCTTTTATTTACATGTGTGTGTTTGTCAAGACGCTTCAACTAGTGTATGTGGTTACCTTCGCCTCCCCCAAAAACTGTCAGAAACAATTTAGTACTAAAAATTGCGTATAACACTACCCTGTTAAATGTTCTAAGTACAAAGGTCTCTATGAGCACCATTTCGCCCTCACACATTCCCAATCGTCAGTAAAGCTGGCTGGAGGGCACCCTACACTTCCCAAAACATTGTCACTACTGTCTCCATTCAACTCTCCTACCCCAGCGGTTATCGGTTCTTCTACAGGTATGGCCAGCCCATTGCCACGTCATAGCGAGTAAAAGAAATAGGATGCCCATTGCCCAGATGACCCTTTGTGTTCAGAAACCTGAAGTATTCGAAAATATAATAAAACCACACAATCTTTGTCATAAAGGTATATTAAAAAATCAACTATTTTCTATTTTTACACTAATCAGATGTCACTTAATACTATTTACATAATCACTTATAATTCTCTTTAACAGGAATCATTCCAGTACAATTATGTTTGTATGACTCCCAATTACAGTTCTGGGTCATTCTTAGAACCAATGCAAACAACAGGCATGACATTTTATTTTTGGTTTGTCCGTCAGATAAGTAAATTAAAAACATTGGACACGGCATTTTTTTTCCAAGCGAAATCCCGAATGACGTCACACCTAGGTAAGATTTATACAGAGGTATCACGTAGCGGATTCCCACTGCATAACTTTATACGTATCTTAGCATTGTTTTATTTCAATTATAAGAAAATTATACGTGACTAACATCTTTATTACAATCTTACTGACAGATTAATTAAATAATGATTTTACATATTAGTTTTTTTATTTATTTTTTATTCGTATTAGTTCCAACCTATGACATATTATCACAGTGTATCTATTAATTATAATTATGAAATCAATAAGATAAAACTGTAATTAATCTTTCACGTTTTTCCACCTACAGCACTTCATCTTCCACATCTCCGCTCATAACTGAAATTTCGCACTGACGGACACTGGCAGAATTGTGGCAACAACTAGCTACAAAAGCCATGAAAAAAAAAAATTTAATCAACCATTGTGTTCCCGTGTGTTTAATAGCAATGGCTTCTGATGTAATAAATGACCCTTATGATGTTGATAACTGTCAATTTCTATCAGTCAGAATTGAGTGAAAAAATAATGCTTGCATTTTATCATTCAATTCAAATGCAGTTACTCACATCCAGGAACAATACTAAATATGAATTATTTTAACCCGTAATTAGTGTAAGTAACACCTGTGCATTGGCTCTAAAATCAGTTATGACCCCAACCTGTAATACATACATTTTTTACATGTTAACTATATGATAATCTTAAGACACTTTGTTAGTAAAATAATTGCTAGAAATTGAAACTAAACACTCGCTAAGCAGTCAGCTGAGCCACTTATCCTAATTATAAGAAATAATTTTTAATATTAACAAAACTTAATCTAAACGATATACATAACTAAAAAAGTTTAGGTTATTAGTATAGACCCCAATTTGTTATATTGGAAACTTTTACCCTATTACATAGAGGATATAATATTGTTTTATGGAGTAAAAATATTATCATCATCATTCCCCTTGCCTTTTTCCAATTTCTATTGGGGTCAGCTCCCAGTCTAACCTGATGCGGCTAGCTACCAGAATTATACGAGCGACTCCCATCAGACCTCGAAACCCGTAGGGCACCAGTAGCCGAGATGATTAGACCAGGTGTCAGATTATATTGGCTTCTAACTACATGTAACGATTGTCATAGATGAGTTAAAATGACAACCGGGACCGACGCCTTAACGTGCTCTCCGAGGCACGGAGAGTAGTCTCTCAATCAACCAGATTTTTGTTGTTACACAAATATTGTCCAATCGGACGCACAGTATAGCCCAATCGGACGGCTTACACCGCTCGACTACCGAGGTCGTCTGAGTAAAAATATTATATGAAATTAATATTAAAAGTTACATAAACCTATTGAAGTTTTAAGATAGTACAGAGAAGTAAATAAGGCAGGAATTGAAAATAATTATCATTTGATTAGAACAGGGGTCAAAATAGATTTTAGTTAATCTGTACATTATCAATACACCACTGGTCTAAAGAGTTGAAAGAAAGTAATATAAACTTTTTAATCTTTTATTACAGTTCAGAGAAAACCTGGTCCTGACAGAAATAAGGTAAATAAGGAAAAAATTGAAAGTAATTATCCCTTTGATTACAAATAGGGGTCAAAATATTTTACAGTCAAATTTAAGTTAATCTGTGCATTATCAATTACACCACTGGGGGTGTGTACACATTTTTTTAACCACATTTGTAATTAAACATGGAGACAAGGATATCTCCAGGAAAACAATCCTCGACCATCAGATGTCATCAGTGTGGTGGTCATCAGATTATCTCACTAATATCATATGTGAAAATTTATATGGGTGAATAAATATGTGTGTGGATGTTTGAGACACTTTCACACAAAACTATAAGACAGAATTGGATGAAATTTTCCACAGAGATAGATTATATATGTAAGTAGTAACAGGTAAATAGTTGGCAATAATAATACTTCTATACGCCCACAAAACATTGTAAAGGTAAAAATCAATTACAAAGTACAGTCAATTACAAAAGCTTATCAACAGATTCAATATTTCAAAACATCCTAACACTAAAAGATTCCATAAATAGCATGGCGAGAGGTGAAAACAAGCCTGTCATTAGTAATTTACAATGAACAGTCACACAAAACTTATTTATCTTTTTGTGTTGAGATGTTTTTTAGTATTGAATCTTAACCCACCACCACAATACTGCCATTGCCACTCCTATAAGCCAGCATCAGCAGCAGGGTCAAAAAGAGACTCAGGATTTGAACCTGGCCATGTCCCGGGACACTTAAACTGTCTTGGATCCCGCACGAATTTAATCAGTAAATTAAGTATTGAATCTGTTAATCAACTTTTGTATCAGACTCCACAATAATAACATGAGGCACGACTGGCATCAAAGCTAGGTTATGGTTAAACCTGTGATCACCAGGTATCCAACCCTATTTTAAATGTCACATTGTCTATGACAAAAAAAAAGTTGCACTGTGAGTGTTGTGTGGGTGAAGAAAATATAATTAATCTAAGCTTCTTGGTATCGGTAGTATTGCCATCTGTGTGGATAAAGCCAGACAGCGTTAGGGTTCTTGACCTCTTGCCCAGGCAAATTGGACTGCATTTGCATTTACGGGGTCACCTTCGTCCATGGGAGTGCACCTTTATCTGAATCCCCACACATAGCCCCCGGGTGGTGAAAATCAAGTAACGTCAACTGGTAATTCAGTTTTCTTATAATTAACAGGTGGTAGACTTCAGCTGCGGTTAGTGACCACCCACCAAAACCGCCCCGCCAAGCGGCCTGGCCGTGTTCCGGTGCGATGTCTGGTGACTTAACTTCCTTCTTTAGGAGACAAACATTTGCTTTTTTTATCAGTAATACTGGCTATTTGTTTTTCAGAGATGGCAATACTAGATGGGTATGAAATATGCTTCAAATAAAGGGTGTGTGTTCAGGGATAATCAAAATTAATATTTAAAGGAGTTTCGTGTTGTGTGTTAAATCATCTGTCGGGTGGTGTGGTAACTACAAAACAATTGTGCTTCCCAGTGGTGTAGAAACACTAACTTAACAGAGAATATAATAACCTCACATAGTTATAATTATACAAAGCTTAATCAAAACAAGTCCAGCATTACTTGAAGTCGATCACTATACTAATATTTGGCACTCTGAAACAATAAAAGGTTATATTAGAGAACATCCTTGTTGTAGGGTTATATGTAGCACCTTTCTTTGTGTCTGTTGGTGTAGCGCTAAGTGACCCTGACTGCTAACTCAGAGGTCATGGGTTCGTTCTCACCCAGGACAAATCTTTGTGTGATGAGCACAATTGTTTGTTCTATATCTTGGTGTAATTTATAATATGTATAATATTTACAAAAAAATTAAATAATATAGTGGGACATTAAGACACACGATGATCCCAAACTAAGCAGAGCTTGTACTATGGAAACCAGATAACAGAAAAAAGACCTGCAACTTCACAAGTTTTCCAGACTATGAGAGTATACCAGGAGGACCACCACCCTTTTATGGCCTAGTACTCAAACAAAAGAGAAGTCCAAACATTATGAGTCTCAGGTATGTTATCTGTTACGCCAACAAGACAAGACAGGTTTACAATATTGATATAAATAGAGATTTTTTCTTACCTCAGCATTCCATTCTTGCTACTGAATTTGAATTATCGCCGTAACCACTTAAGCTGCCTTGAAATTCTAACCCACTGATCTGGCTATCTGCATTGAAGGTGGCTCCATATGAATCGTTACTCCTTGCTTGAGTAGATTCTATATTACCATCACCTGAATCCGCGGCTGCTGCTGCGTCAGGCTCCGCCCAATTGATTTTAAACCTAGTCACTCTAGGCTCAGAGGCTAATATGTTTCTTACTACTTTGTCGAACTGAGGCTTAGCAGGCGGGTTCTCCCTTAACTCTGGTTCAGATTCAGAATACTCGTTATTTATAAAATAACCGACGCGTACGAACTCTTGACCTCTATACGAACATGTTAGGAGGACTACAGTGACGCCAAGAGCGTCGTTTTCAGGAATACGCGTCACATCGGGTGGTGGAGCTTGAAACACGAACATGTGTCTACCTTCAGGTATTGGTCCAACGTAAATTGTGTCTAAAACCTGGTCGTGTTCTTCAGTTTCCGCTGAACCAACGTAGATCATCTTCCATTCTAAGTCTTCTTTAAGTTCTTCAATGCATTCGAAGGTTAATTCGAATTGAAATGGATTGAGAAACGGGCTCGGGTTATCCAGCACAACAACGTTGGTTATATGCACTTTTGCCATGATTATTGATATTTTTTGTGTAATAATTACCTTTATTACCACTATTAACACGTGGTTACACTAAAATTCAATGGATTAGTAATAAATTTTACGAAAAAGAACGCTCTCTTCGTGGAAACAAAAGCAAAGGTTTTGAGATCGGCGAAAATTGACAGCTGTTTTGGCGGTTGAAATGATCACGTGACCAAAAAGACGCGCAGCTAGCGCTAGAGTGGCACAGACAGGTACTAAAATAAAAAATCTAGTAATTTGACAATGATGACTGTAAAGATAATTAGAAATATTAAAAGACTTTAAGACTAACGCTAGCACTCTTGAAATAGCTACAAATGTTAAACCGGTTACAATCACATAACTTAAAATTGTACTCACCTTCTCAAGAGCTTCTGAGATATTTTTACGAAAATTCTTATCGTAAATACGGCTACCACAAACAAACTCGGTGTTGCCAGATGATTGTGTCACTTTCCCCCCAAATCCAACCTAAAATTCTCCCAAAGGAGGTAACTTGTAATCTTAAATCTTTTTTAAAAAAAAGAATCCTTATTACCCTTGCTCTCGCCATCACGCGTGGACTTCGATGGATTTCACTAATATTTTTTTTAGAATAATCCTTAAGTACCAGTATGGTTCTTACGCAGACAATAAAAAACAAACTCCTCCGGAACGAATTGACCGATTTTAATGGAGTCTTATCATCTTATGTTCGGTAGGTCTGAGAATCGGTCATAATCTATTTTCAGACCCGGTAGGTGGCACTGCTTTACCGGACAGGATGACGTCTGGGGCCACTAGTGTCTAATAGATTTATCTATTATCAAAATAATATAAAGTTGTACGTATTTTCTTACAGGTAGTGTGTGTTCCACATTTCTCATGATTAATACTGTTTATGTCGTTGTTGGTTAATCCTTAATGCTCGTTAAGTACTATCTGCATGAGATAGCAACTGCGACTAGTCTAATCAATCACATAAGGTTAGTCTTGGATGACTGAATTGGCATTGCCACACATATATCAAATGTCATTTACTTTTATTGATTCGTAAAAAGTCAAGTATCAACCATAGTATCCAACTGCTGAGCATATGGATTCTCTAGGCTTAAATAACTCTGGAACGATTCGTAACGGGGAACTGCTCACTTAGATGCAATGAAAGGAACTCAATCACTCCCTACTACACGGTATTTTCACTCAGCTGTTCCAACTCACTAAATTTCACGTCGGAGTAAGAGTCGGAGTATTTTCGTTCCACAGTTCCAAGTTCCAACAAACTATCTTATAACTTCTACTCCGACTGTTATTCTACTGAGTGGCATTTTCATTCCGCAGTTCCAAGTTCCAACTCAATGAAATTATAACTTCTACTCCGACAGTTAATAATAATAATAATAATATAGTGGTACATGAACATACACGGTCATCTGATCCCAAACTAAGCAGAGTTTGTACTATGGAAACCAGATAACTGGTAATATACTACATATAATACTTTTCTTTTGTAAATATATGCTTAAATAAATATAGATAATTACACCCAGACACAAAACAAACAGACATATTTAAACAAATGTTTGTCTCGGGTGTTTAACCTCTATTTCGAGATCCTTAGATCTCGAATACATTTTTTTTAAAAGGGGGGTGACTAAATCTTTCTGGGTTTAGAGGGGCGATTCTGAATATAACATCTAATTCGTGATCCAAAATAGCAGGCGTAACTTAAAAAAAATGGGTTTTTGGGTTGCAGATTTTGATTGTAAAATCTATTTTGAGACATGATGATGGTGGACCCGTGTTGCTGTACGGATGTGAGACGTGGAAGGTCACTAAAGACATCTCGCGCCGGCTCCAAGTCTTTATCAACCGCTAACTTCGCCGTATTCTCGGTGTACACTGGCCCGAGAAGATCTCTAACGTAGAACTGTGGGAACGCTGTGGTGAGACTCCGATCGACCAGCAGATCAAACGCCGCAAGTGGAACTGGATCGGTCACACGCTCCGAAGGGATTCCGATCACATACCGAGGCAAGCTCTCAACTGGAATCCCCAAGGAAAGCGGAAACGTGGCCGCCCTAAGCAATCCTGGCGACGGACTATCACAAAAGAAGCTAAGGCGATATGGATGACCTGGAGCGAAGTAAAGCGCGAAGCTCAAGACCGCTCTAGATGGCGACGTACTGTGGACGCCCTCTGCCCCATCCAGGGGACATAGGACATTAAGTCAAAGTAAGTCAAGTAAGTCATGATGGTGGACGTAAAGAAATTGGTTAGGTTTTATTTCCTCATTTAGGTTTTCAAGCGAATTCAAAGGCGATTGTCCACTGTAAGTTTCCTTACACTGTGATACGATTACGCAGAACGAGTTCACTTCACGGAACAATAAGTGTTGATGAGTCAGTTCCATAAAGTAAACTACTATTTACTAGCCTAGTCTTATCTCAATTATATATAATGAGAAAATACAATGTGGCCAAGTGCGGATTGTTGGATATTATGTACATATGTATTACGTTATTTATAAAGTGTTCTTCAATTAATTTTTTAAATGCATAATATTTTTTTTCCTGTGCCTGTTCTTTTCATATATGTAAATACCTCATTTCCCCACTCCTTACCCCACTACCAAAATCTCCGCAAGCTAGAATAGGGGGAATCTCCCTAATCTGGCATCAGCGAGTAGATTAATACCTACCTAAAGTTAAATAATATTAATCAAATCGTGTAGTACTTATTTAGCTTACTGTTGGTAACCCTGGAATAATGTCAAATTAAATTGCCCTCTATCAATCAAAAATGTCAAATTGTAAACATGGCGTACCTTCAAGCGAGTCTATTGTGTTCGTTCATTGTTCGTGTTTTTTAGCATAAAAATAATAATTTACTTCTCACGCACTAACATTTTAACTTAAAACCGAAAATAATTACTTTGCTTATGTTACTAAGCCTAAAATTATATATTCAGTGCAGTTATCCACGCATAATTCCAGGAGAAAGGTAGCAAATCCGCGTTGCGAAAAGGTAATATTTTTTGCACTTTCTTTTCTCGGTAGCACACATAATTGTTATTAAACAACTGCATGAAATATCTATCTACGTTACACACGCATAGACTTCCTAGTTTTTACAGCTGTAGCATAGAAAAGTGAAAGTTTTATCATACTCTTTTTCATTTAGTATTCAAACGAGTATATCATATTAATACTAACTATAAGAAGTCTGCGACATATTTGCAGCCTGAGTCACTCACTTGTGGTGTCCTCGCAATAAATTGATGCGCTGATTGCTTATAACCTTGAATAAATTGACTCAATAGGGCACCTAGCACTTAACTGTAGCTTAATTTTGTAGATGCGTTATTACTGAAAGTATTCTATGTTATATATAAAAACGGATTAACGGATGTTTGTAGTCCTAAAACTCGAGGATAGCCCAACTGACTTGGCTGATTTTGCTCTTAAAGTATTCATACAAGTTTAAGGGTGAAGATATTAAGGTATTCTGGTACAGACTTGTATCACTCATAAATAAACTGGTCAATTTGTCTTTACTGACCATCATGCCTTTATGTCTGTTACACAATGTTTACACCCGTATGACCCAGTCCAGGTAGTCTGTACTGACAAGTCCCAACCTGTTCTTTTATGAGTGACCACATATGATAACATTTGGATATTTTACCTGTAAGGATTGGTACGTAACTATGTTGGTTTGTCCACACTGGAAACCTGTCTTTTGTGTCCTTATGCTTAGGAAGGCTTACTATTACTACAGCTTAATATTTTCTACATAATATCTATTTCTTGATTATTTAGTTTGTTTTTTATATAGCTCCGTGTGAGTAAAAGCTTCTCCATTATTTTCCAATCTTTTTTGTTATTGGACATGTGCATCCAACCTTTGCCAGCAGTCTTTCACGTACAGTAACTTAAAAAGGCTTAAAAGTTGAGAAATTTGTGATACAAAGTTTGTGGAGGCAAATATACTTTACTTTTTATATAAAAAAATTGCCTATATGCTAAATTTTATTACCAACAGTTTGGTTAATTATGCCTGAACAAACAGATACATTTCCAATATTTATATCACTTCTTGTTTTCAGTTGTACTGAATGTCATTTTCAACAAAATGGCGTCTAACAGAGAAGATGGCCCCGTCTATTACAGGGAGATACAAAAAAATGCATATCTCAAGAGAATACCTAATGAAGTGACTAGTAGTAAGCTGAGGCCGTTGAGTAAACAGGTATGTTGTGTGTGAATATTCCAGAATATCATTAATAAATAAAACCTTAACCAAACTTTCTTGGTTTTCAAGAGACTTCCTACCCTAATTGTTATTATTTCTCTGACCAATGTTGCCTACGAACTGCCACATCAGCTATAGCTTGCTAAAAGATTTTTATGGGACTTAACCCACCACCGCAATCCCGCCACTGCCACTCCTGTAAGCCAGGATCAACAGCGAAGCCGTGAAGAGAGTCAGTATTTTAACCTGGCCAAGTCTCAGGGAACCTTTGCATGGATCTAGCACGAATTTAATCAGAAATATGGTAGGATAAGCTGGAAAGTTATATTGCCCACTTCCTCCAGGCCAAGCGGGATTGAGAATAATAGAAGGAAATCTCATCAAAATGGATTAAGTAGATTTCACTACCCCTAGGGTAGAGAAATCTATGAGAAACTATTAAAGCTGGCTTCAGTAATAATTATAGCAAAATAGTTTGTACATACCGAAATTAGTTTCAGTTGCAATGAGATCATATATTATAAATTTTATTTTTTGTTTATACCAGAAAGTACCTCTCAAAGCGATGTGGACACAATTCTGCATTCACAATGGCCGGACTCCATACCTAGAACAGTACCCAGACGCAGACTCCCCAGCCACGCTCTGTCACGCTCCAATCTGGCGAGCATGCTTGAAAACTGCTCGACATGTCACAGCGAGTGTTAAACCACATATAGGCGAGCAGTATGACTTCTTAGTGGACACTGATAATGGGGCTGTCAGGATGCTGGCCCCGGATTGGTGAGTTTTCTAATAATTTACATTCTCTTAGATAGTGATTAAGAGATGTAGGCCACAGCGATTTTCTTCGCTCTATGAGGTATACTGGTATTTTTGGGGGTTGAGTCACCTTAGTCTGTGGGAATGCACCTTACTGTTAATTATTTATTTATTTATTTATTTGGCACGGTAACAAAATACAAAAATACAAATACTAAATTATTTTACAATAACAAATGATACTAAATTTGTATTTCAATGACAACCGAGCACAACATTCAAATAATCATATTAGTTAGTTATTTAAAAAAAAAAAAAAAAGAATATACTATTATGGTAGGTGTACTGGTGGTAGACTTCGGGTGTGGTTATTGACCACCCTCCAGACAAAGCCGCACCGCCAAGCGGCCATGCTGTGTTCCGGTGCGATATCTGGTGACACTATTTAAGAAGACGGGTCGAAATTTTTGCTCTTTTATGGTTTCTAACCTCTAATATGGAGCCTCATTCCACTTCACCTTCCTACCGAAAATCATTCGTAATCACAAGTGAGACGGTATATTGGGCGGGCGCGTCCTATCGTAGTCATAGTATCGTCATTGCTTAACATCAGGCAAGTTGTAGTCAAGCGGAGCTATTGGAGAATAAAAAAAAAAGTGCTCCCCTAACTAAGCTTTTAAAACAAACCACATCAAAGTTGGTCCTTCAGATAGAGCATTATTATGCCGTAAACTTCTACATAGATCCACAGAAGTGTACGTCAAGATATTATAACCTTTTAACCGCTTTTATCGCATACATTTGATAAATATGTTAGTAGGACAATAACCTGGCCGCAATTCTCTCGTTCGTGGAGAGTCTGTTAAGTTTGTAACGAAGAAAAAGTAAAAAAGTAAAGTTTAGTCCTTAGTAGTGCCCATACTTTCCCCGAACTTTTGCAAATCCTCATAAAATACCACTAAAAACGATACCCTGCACGGTGTATTTAGTCTTGGAAAAGAGGTGGAGGGCACACAACCAGTATATAGTTAAAATTACATACACAAGAGTGCGCGTTATAAATGTGTGATTTAAAACGCTATTACAAAGCACGTGTACACAGTATGACAAAAGATAAAGTACATAAAATACTGTGTTTAAACAACTGTGTTTGGTTAGCCATCGACTACAAAACAAAGCAACACTACTTGTCGCGAATGTTCTACTGTGATTCTATGAAGAGTTCTATATCTCTGAAGTCCATCATCAGAACAAGAAAATTTTCTTGGAAAGTACTTGGAAGTATATATACATAATGTATAAAAAAAATTAAAACAGGCCAGATCACGATGTGGGTAGTTGATATTATTCATTTCATAAAATGAAATGGTTACTCACATCGTGAAGTGATCAATTCTACGAATTGGCTTCGACCTAATAAAACATTGAAGTTCGTCATTCTCATTTATGAGGTAAATTTCGTAAGACTGGACTCCCAAGGAGTAAAGATAGCGGATCCTTTTAGTCTTATAAGGCTTTTAGCCACATGCTTTTAGTTTCGTTTAAGTTACAGGACTTTGACTCGATTTAGTCTTTAGTCTTTTGATTCCAAGTCTTGAGGGAAAAAAACTAAAGAATAAAAAAATCTAAAGATTAAAACTAAAGACTCTAGAAGAAGTCATTTAATTAAAAAATACTTAAATAACTGGTCTAGATGTGAGTCTTCAAAAACGAGTCTAGTCTCGTTTACAAGGCTTAAAGGATTGAGTTTCTTGAATCACTAATTACGCCCGTTTTTTTCGCCGTCGGTTAATATTTTTGCCCCTTTTAGGGAATCGATGCAAGACTGGGTCACGACGTTAAGGAACGCACTCCACGAATTAAAGATAACGGGCAAGGGAGAGAATGTGTACTGCAGTGCACCCGCACCTCCCCCCGCGCCGCGCGCTCCCGCTAGAGATCCTACGTCCCCTCTGCCGCCCACACCGCCTGTACCCTTAGACAGGTCAGTATCAACTAGAGTAGAAAATAAACTTGCATATCAAAATAATTAAGTAACCTTATCGTTTGTATCAATTTTTTTCTTTTATTCCAGAGTACCGGGCATAGAACTCACGCCAGTAAGAACACAAAACCAACCAGAAACCAATCGCAATAATGATACAAATCGACAGACAGATACAACCGTCCGACAACAAGATCCTACCAGTAGGAGTAACGATCCAACCATCCGACAACCAGATTCAACCAACCGACTTCTAGAAACTACTAGTAGAAATACTGAAACTACCAGTCGTCCTACCGAAACATCCCATCGACTAACAGAGCCTACCACTCGACTTTTAGAACCAACCGTCCGACCACAAGAAACATCCAGCCGTCTTCTAGAAACTAACAGTAGAAATACAGATTCAACCGTTTCTAACCAAGATACAATAGAAAACGGGATCGAAAATATAGATATATCCAATTGGGATGAACCATTCTCATCTCTACCTAGTACAAGTCAGTTTAAAAGTGACAAAAATTGCAGTGTAACAAAAATATGTGGTCAGAATATATGTTTAGACGATTCTTTGTTTAAAAGACCTAGTGTTGATAGTGATGACGAGTTTTTTGCTGAACTTGATAAGATTGATGATGACGCTGAGTTTAAACAAAGGGTTGTTGTTAGCAGTGATGAGAAAATTGATTCTGCGGGTAACAGGTATGTGAAAATTCTGTCTATATAGTACAAGTACCAACTCTTTAGTGTCACACTGGTGCTGGTCTTTTCAACTATTTTAAGAGTTTAAAGTTTAGATCTTAATCCTCGTACGCTGACAAAGTGTGGGTTGTTAGATGTCACATGTCCTTGAATGTTTTATTTTTAGACAAACTGGTTTTCTCATAATGTTTTCTTTTATCGATATTAAGCTGTGGTAATAAATTCATTCTAACAAAATGTGTGAGCAGTTGCGGGAATCGAACCTGCATCCTTAACTATTAATTTTTATTTTCTAGCAACACACATCCCATCTCAAACGTCACTGTTATTCAAGTGTCAAATAAAGAACCTCCGCACACCGCTATCCCGGTCATGGGCACCGAAGTTGACGTATTCGACTTTGAATTCAAACAAAAATTCATAAACATAGTTAACACTGAGGAAAATCAGTACGGAACCACTTTCGGAAACGAATCTGAATATGGACACATAAGTTTAACTACAACTGTTAATTTATCTGGCGAATCCAACCGCCCGACTTTCGAATCCAACCGTCCGTCTCTCGAATCCAACCGCCCGATTCTCGAATCCAACCGTAGGACTTTTGAAACTGAAATTTCGAACTCTAATCAAAGTATACCGAAATCTGAAGATATATACGAAAGACTTTGCCTTGCTTCGACTTCTAAACCATCACCGCTACCAGTAAAAAACATGCAAAACACTGAAAACAGTCAAAAGTCTTCCTTAGCCAACTTAGAAGTCGGAGATTCGACTTATGAATATCTATTTTTGGGTAATATTAATGGTACGTCTGGTACTACTAATAATACAACAGATGTACGCAATAATACAGTTGAAGTCCGTAACAGTACAGTAGAAGTCCGAAATAATACATCTGAAGTCAGAAGTAATACAAGAAACGTTCTCAATAATATGCCCAACACAAAGAATACTACAAATTCCGCGGATGTCAGGAATAATACGTCAGGAGTCCGCAATAATACATCTCAAGGTCGGAATAATACAACAGAAGGTCGGAATGATACAACGCAAGGTCGGAATAGTACAGAAGTGAATTGTAATACTCAAATCAGTAGAAGTAATACGGTACAAGTCAATACGAGGCCTAATGATCCTATTTCAAGACTGAGGGCCGTAGAAAGATCTAGAAGTCAGAACGAATACGATGTTTCTTCTAGAAGAACACAAAATAATAGTCCGAAAATGGAAATTAAGAATGGTATGTAATTATTTTTCGAGGTGACGACCTGGGTAGTCGGGCCGTGTAAGCCGTCCGATTGGGTTATACTATGCCCGGAGGTCGCGGGTTCGATTCCCGACCTGGACAATATTTGTGTAACAACAAAGATTTGTTTCGGTGTCTGGTTGGTTGAGGGACTACCCTCCGTGCCTCGGAGAGCACGTTAAGCCGTCGGTCCCGTTTGCTATTTAACACATCTATGACAATCTTTACATGTAGTCAGAAGCCAATTTAATCACACCTGGTCTAACCATCTCGGCTACTGGTTCCCTACGGGTTTCGAGGTCTGATGGCAGTCACTCGTATAATTCTAGTAGCTAGCCGCATTAGGCTAGCCTGGCAGCCTACCCCAATATAAATGAGAAAGAGGCAAGGGGAATGACCTTTAATTCCGAGGTCTCACGGTTTCGAATTCCACGTCGTACCAATAATAGCATAACAGTTCCTTAGTTAAATATTCTAAGCTTACTACTCATTTTTTAAGGCACCCAGTAGATGTATGTATGGATATATATGTTACAGAAACTACAGAACCACCCCAATCCAAGCCAATGTGGAAGAGAGGGTTGACAGAGTTGTCCCTTCTCTCCCTTTCAAGGCTCCGGTCGAGCAGGCAAAACAAAAAACGAGACAGTCCCACTAGAAATGGGACCGATAATGACAGGTAATTCCCATTTTTATCCACTGACAAAAAAAAGGAATAATCATCGGCCTATTGTACTCCACCACTGGACATAGACTTCTCCCAATAAGCTCTATTTCATCCTGTGTTCGGCTCGTTGCATCCAGCCACTGCCGGTTATCATCACAGATCATCTCTCCACCTAGATGGAGGGTGTACTACACTACCTTTGCCAAAACGTGGTCTCCACTCAAGAAATCGCTTACCCCAGTGGTTAAAAAGAGGGATGTTATTTTAAAATTCGGTGAAGTGCACCGTTAATATGAACATGGTCCCTGGGTGGTGCAAAACAGGTGACAGAAAACTGGTGGTAGCTGCAGTCGTGGTTAGTGACTGCCAGTCAAAGTGAAATTTATACTTCACATTTTAACCGTTTTTAGTGTCCTACTGCTAGGCACGGGTCTTCTCTCAACTATCTTACGAGTTTAGAGAGTTTGGACCTTAACGGGTTTAAAATCCGTTTTAAAGTAGTTTCATCTAAACATGCAAATTGTGGTGAAGCGTACGCCTGTTATAGAATAAAAACATGTTGAATAATGTTTTTACATCAACAAGATACAACGACTGGTGAGTTTTAAGTGTTATTTTTTTTAGGCCACCAAATATAACTTCACCAAAAGTACTACATCGTTCGAGAAATGAGAACAGGGTCGATTCTACAAGGAGAAGGAGTAGTTCTTTAAGTAATGGTAAGTTCAAGTACCAACTCTCCAAGACATTCAATGTCATTCACACGCCTAGCGTGTCATCATCGTGAATTATGACTCATTTAAAAATATATATATATTTCAGGACATTATTTCACACGGACATCTGGTCTCAAGTTAAGCAGAGCTAGTGTTACACATTTTGTTTTTGTAAATTTATACTTATAATAGATAATTACACCCAGACACTTACGCCACCGGCCCGTCTGCTAATATCTTTATCGGCTCAACATTTTAAACGCGCCAGGTGTGCGCATTTTGTCATGGATGTCTATAATCTTTAATTGAATTTGCAATGTATGTTAGTTTGTGTGGATTCTTGGAACTTAATTTTGAAGCAGATATCTTTAACAGATTGAGATGAAATTTTGTATTCACATTTAGTTAAATGATAATGCATGGTTAGTTATGTGAAGTCATTCTAAATCCAACATGGCGGAACACCCAAGATAGCTGACTATTTTTAATGCACTCCTACGTATGGCGGACTTAGCGCATTTAAATAAAATATTATCGTTTTAAGTTTTTATTAATTACGAGTAATGTTTTATATATGACGAATGGCATTGAATGTGTTAATAGATGGACTTAATTATATTACTTCATAAATACAAATAGAGTGGAATTAATTCACACGCGCTGCGTGTTATGTACCGTTCCGCCGCCGGCGAATTATAGGTATTCTCCAACTTAGCCTACATCTTTATCAAAATTCTCGTGGCACAATGTTTGTAACAAAACTCCTCCGAATGGCTTTGACAGATTCTTATAAAATTTTATATCTGTATTCAGTAGGTAAAGTATATTTCATACCGCTAACATCACTGGTACTTAAACCTGTGTGTGAAGCTTGGGCGGGCTGCTAGTAATGTTTCATTTTTTTTGTTTAGGTCAATCTCCCCCCTTCCCAACCCTCACCCCCCTACGTGCACAACAAGCGGCGACTCTGATAGCCGAACAACGCAGAGGGGCGGCACTAGTCGCTACTATACCAGTCAGGGATCCACCTGTATTCGCGGACTATGAAAATCAAGTGTGGTAAGTTACGTAAACTAAACTTTCGGAATTCTGTCTATGACGCTCAGTTTTAGCTACTTAGGCTAGATGCGCAGGATTTATATAGCGCACAACGTCTGTGTGTCACACAGTCTGAAATGAATAGCTGCAGTACGTTGGAGATATTATACGTGTGTTAGGTTTCCTTCGCGAATTTTGAATCCATGCCCTCGATTGCTAAAGGCACACGCGCTCTGTCCTCTACACCAATTAGTATTTTTTTAAAAGTTACTTATAACCAAAAGCTGTGTATTCCAAATTGCCTAAATAACCAAATTTCATCGAAATCGCTCAAATTGGACCTATGTCGCCGGACATAATACCTCTCTCGGCCGGTAGATCTTCTCTTTTCTCTATCATCTAAAGGCGCATCCAGACACTGCTAGCATGCGCCGCCAACGAACGGTGCACATCATATGCCTCAGGTTGAAGCGTGCATGACGAAAAAATATACCAAAAATGAACCATCGCGTGTGAAGCAAATTTTTGTTGCGAGACATATGCTACGCACAGGTTCGCCAGCAAAAAGTACGAGGCGGCCATACGTAACGCAATGCTCAGTCACTGAATATCGTACGAGGTGCAGTATGTCCACAAATAACGCATTGACCGCACTGTGGATCTTTGATTTTGAAACGTTTGTCGACACACCATTGTTTGCTCTCGCACGTGCGTAACACATGCCTCGTCACGAATATGAATGTCCACCCACAGCTTGCGAGACATGCGTTGTGCTTCGCAATGTCTGGATCCACATTAAACCAGTCTCCACAACTGTATGTCCCCTCTGTATTAGGGTATCATCTTGGGGCGGTTCTGGTGGCCGGGTATCCGGCCGGGTAGGAGATAGAGTAGCCGCACTCCGGCGCAGGACTCCGGCCACAGCCGGACACGCGAGGTCACTACTACAGGGTGTCAGAACTGTAAGTACTTACTATAATAGTTAGGTATATTCTAGTACATAAACACACATGGTCATCTGATCCTAAAGAGTAAATCATTATAGCGAAGTTTACTACCGCTATGTATCTTACTGTGAAAGTTCTATATTGCTATGTGCGTTACTGCGAGTGTTCTTTCTGCTATGTATTTTACTGTTAAAGTTCTTTACTGCGATATACGTTACTACAAAACATCTTGACTGCAATGGTACGCTACTGCGAATTTTCTGTACTGTACACAACAAACAAAAACTGTCTAACAAAAACTGTGGGAATGTGGACTTTGCCGAAAATCAGTACATCAGTCGCTGTGGGTCGCCCGTGGTTCTCTCACAGCGTTTACTGAGCCATGTCCACGCTTGTCACTGATAGGTCAACGTTTTGTTTTATCTATTTTATATTTTAGTTGTGTTTTTATATGTGTTTTTTTATTTGATTTGAATCGAATTCGATCGAATAAATGTATTTTCTTGCTTTCTTACTGTGATATACAAGATGGCGTAATGCCTGTACTACCAAAAGGTGTAGGTAGATGTGAATGTCACCCACTTTTCGCCGGCTGTGTTTAGGTTCCTTATTGCCGTTCATTTGGCACAATTCTAAATCATGCAAATTGGTCACCTGATCCCAAAGAGTGTAAATCGTTAGAGCGAAGTTGATTGCCGCGATGTATTTGCTGCGAATGTCCTTTACTGCAATGTATGTTACTGTAATGTACGTTACTGCAAAAGTTCATTATTGCGACTACGTTACTGCGAAAGTTCATTATTGCGACTACGTTACTGCGAAAGTTCATTATTGCGACTACGTTACTGCGAAAGATCTTTACTGCGATTAAGTCACTGCCAATATATAAATCGATCAATTATTTATTTGCTAAGAAAACATTAATTAATGGAGCAACTGTAAAAAAAAAAAATTTTAGGACATGAACACATTCGGTCATCTGATCACATACTAAGCAAAGCTTGTGTTATGGAAACTGATGTCCTATACATATACTACTCTTCTTTTGTGAATATATACATATAATAGATGATTAAACCCAGACTAGAGACAAACAGACATGTTCATCACACAAATGTCTGTCTCTGGTGGGAAAAGTTCACGTCTGTTATATTCGGGATTGCCTCATTATTACAAGCAATATGTATGTATGGCTAAGTTTAGTTGATTTTCGCTTAAGCTGTTTTTAGTGTCCCATTGCTGTGCACGGGTCTTCTCTCATCTATCTTACGACCTTAGAGAGTTTAGACCTTAGTCCACACACAGTGACCAAGTGTGGGTTGGTGGATATCACATGTCCTCGAATGATTAGTTCTTAGATATGCCGGTTTCCTCTTGGATGTTTTCCTTTAACGATTTCGAGCCTCCCAGGCTAACCTGTTGCGGCTAGTTACCAGAGTTAAACGAGCAACTGCAACTGCCACCACACCTCCAAACCTATAGGGAACCAGTAGCCGAGATGCTTAGACTAGGTGTATATTCTATGAGGCTTCTGACTACCTGTAAAGATTGTCATAGATGTTTTAAGAAAAATAGAAGTCCAAGAATGCTCCCCTGTGGTATACCATAAAATAAACTACCTTTCCGCCCGCCGCTCATCCCGCGCGTATGTTTGTTATTGCGCTAAACCATTAAACTCGTTCTGCACAGTCGGATAAAAACTATCCTATGTCCTGCCTCGGGTCTCAAACTATCTCCATACCGAATTTCATCCACATCGGTTCAGTAGTTTTGGCGTGGAACTGTAACAGACAGTCAAAGTTACTTTCGCATTTATAATATTAGTTAGGATTTACTAAATGCTATTTAACGCCTCTTTTAAAAGTTTATTACCATTGCCATGACGTACGTTACTGCGATGTACGTTACTGCGAAAGTTCTTTATTGCAATTTAAGTTACTGCGAAAGTTTTTTACTGCTATTTACGTTACTGCAGAAGTTCTTTATTGCAATTGAAGTTACTGCGAAAGGACTGAATAAAAATCAAAGATTTCAACACTAAAGTTGATGTAATGTCTAAAGACAAAATATAGGTTAACGCACGAGTTTTCAACAGGAAGAGAGTAAGGTGTCACAAACAAATCATAAAGCATGACAACGATAAAGATTTTGCAATCATAGACAATACTAACATAACGTTACATTTCGAACAGTACGTTACAGCAAAATTTCTTTACTGCGATGTACGTTCCAGCGAAAGTTCTTAACTGGGATGATTGCAGTTTCGATAGTACGTTATTGCGTTTTAGGTCATGCAAGAATAATAATATAATAATGAATAGTATAAAAGTGTTTGTTTGTTTGTTTGGTTGAACGGATCTCATTAACCACTGGGCTCATTTGAAAAAATATTGCACTTTTAGATAGATTTATTGAAGGAAGTTAGTTTACTTTTTATCCAGCTGGGCATCCTATAAAATTTAGGCCACGCGGGCGGAAAGCTGGTGTAGAAAAATTTCAATTATTTAAATGCTAAATTTCAAATTTGTCGGCTCTGGTGTAAGGTCTATTCTGGAATACATCACATCTATAATAAGTAAAATCTATCATTTATTTATCTATCACGGCAAAGAACTTCGTTATAATGATTTACGCCCGATCTCAAGCTCAGCAGAGCTTGTATTATGTTTAGCATGCTAATTGATAATGCTAAGCTAACTGCGAATAATAAAGTATACGATTTTTGTTAATATGCGAATTAAAGAGCTAATATTATCACTCGCGAACGATGTCAATCAAGGGTGAAACAGAGAGATTAGATATAGAGCGTCTGCTGCCGGTCGCGTCTGGTGTAATGTGTATGCCAAAGGGGGCGTCCATAAACTACGTGAGGTGTTTTTTTTAAATTTTCTGCCCCTCTCTCCCCCCTTGGTGATATGTCGTGAGATTTTATTCAACCCCCTCCCCCAACCCCCAATCTCACGTGAGATTTTTCAAAATGTGAGTTTCTTACGTAAACGCGTCGGATGTTATTGTAAAAAGAAAAAACCAAATTTGCTTCGTGCTTTTAATGCCAAAATAGTATATATTTTTTTTTCGTTTCAATCAGAAAAAAAAATGATATTTGCTGAGACCCTCCCTCTCTGCAACGTAAGATTAGATGAGATTTGACTGGACCCCCTCCCCCCTTAAACACCTCACGTTATTTATGGCCGCCCGGCAAATTCACTTCATAATTCACTAGATTTCGCAACTATATTGAATTCGTTAAATGCTAATTAGCATTCGCATGCTAACAATTAATTTGAATGCCAATTAATAGGTATGTAAGCGGTTTCAGTTATCTGGTTTCTATAGTACAAGCTCTGCTTAGTTTGGGAGCAGATGACCGAGTGTGTTAATGTCCCAGAACATTTATTTATTTATAATCTAACTTGAATACTCTGCTGGACGTTGCGTGTATTAACTTTTTAAATCGGTTGAAATCAATTTGTTTTAAGGTGGACATATTGTTTCATCGGGTGCCGCTCGGAAAGATCTATGTAGTTAGCAAAAGAGATCAAGAGAATTTAGGTAAGAATTACTTCACGCTTCAACCCTTTTTAGTATCCCACTGCTGAGAAGAACCGTGTTCTTTCAACTATCTTACGAGTCGAGAGAGTTTGGGCCTTAATCCACACACGCTGGCCAAGTGCGGGTTGGTGGATGTCACATGTCCCCGATTGATTATTTCTCAGACATGCCGGTTTGCTTTGAGCAGCCGCGATGAAACAATTCACACAAAGATGCGTGGTGGATGTATTCTTTAAGATGTGTATTCTGTAAGGTGGATGGTACCTACACAGTCGCTGTCTACCTTACTCACACACAGGAACACAACCAACAGTTATTACACGCTGTGTATTCTGTAAGGTGGATGGTACCTACACAGTCACTGTCTACCTTACTCACACACAGGAACACAACCAACAGTTATTACACGCTGTGTATTCTGTAAGGTGGACGGTACCTACACAGTCACTGTCTACCTTACTCACACACAGGAACACAACCAACAGTTATTACACGCTGTGTATTCTGTAAGGTGGACGGTACCTACACAGTCACTGTCTACCTTACTCACACACAGGAACACAACCAACAGTTATTACACGCTGTGTATTCTGTAAGGTGGACAATACCTCTCCCCGATCAGGGTGCTTATCGAGCGAAGAAAATCGCTGTGACTTATGATTATGTTAATTTAGAAGTTATTTTTGTTACTTCAGGTATAAAACTAGACTCAGAATGTAATATAATATCAGTGGAGTCTGGCAGTCCAGCCGCACGCGCAGGTCTCCCTTTACCCGGCGCGTGGGCTATTACTGAAGTCAATAATAGACCTATCAACTTAGTCAAGGTAATTCTATAAGCATTTTTATAATTCCAGCCGTCTTCTTGGCTACGGCGGCCAGTGTGAGTTGACTAGCCGCGTGCGCAAGAGATAATAGAGCACAAGGGAGTTCGCAAACACTAGTGCACTCCCTATTCGCTGGAAGATCTGGCACAGGACTGACGGCTTGACGTGCTCTCTTACCACCAACTTGGTTAGACTGGCCGTCTTTCATTCAAATCGAGTTCTGCGTACTAAGTAGTACTGGTAATTTAAAATAGAGCAAAATTAACAAGTACTTCCCCGGGTCTCAAACTACACATACAATGAGGCCTTTTCCCCATGGAGGTAGGCAGAGATTATAGCGCCACTAGCTACGAGCAAAACATACTTCCTTAGCCTCGTTATTGTTCATAAATCTATGTTCTCAAACTATCTCCCTACTAAATTTCATAGAAATCGGTTCAGTAGCTTTGGTGTGGTATTGCGACAGGTAGGCAGATAGAATTACTTTGGAATTTATAATATTAAGTAAAGATACCTTTGCCCGCGTTGTATTAGGATATAAAGTAGCCTATGTGCTATTCCAGACTACTAATAATCTATCTCTGTGCCATTTTTTTTTGAATTTTACACATACATAGTAAAAAATAAATTCCTTTTATAGCGGATTTTAAATCGGAACGAACTTAGATAATAATGTTTGTAGGTAGTCAGTAAAAATTGTGATTAATAATTGTGGACGTCAAATACCTCAGTCCACCCGTGACCATGAAGTCTGAAAAGTCTTTGAAATTAGAGCGACTTAATTCCAAGCGTTTATTTCTAGCATCCAAATTGTGTGTCGGTTATTTTTTTAAATTGTGTAACAAATTTATGCGTAAATTTTGAAATTGATTTTTTATATATTTTAAATTAAGAATTACTCTCTTTTCCAGGGTGGTGAAGAAGAAATGCATCGTTTAAGCCGTCACGGCACTGAAGTGTCACTTCTACTGCAACCATCACCGTTTGTTAAACAATTACGCAATTCGCTCAAAGGAAATAAGTCTTTATTGGGACTGAGATAAAACACTAAATCCAATTATTCAAATATAACCATAAAAAATATCGAAGTAAAACTAATTTATAAAGGATTTAATCGCGATTCAATTTAGATTTTTAAAGTTGAGATTTAAAATTTAAAGTAAACCGCGATAAAATCAGTTGTAAAATAGTTTTATTTGAGTGTGTGATATTCGCGTAAATTTAAGAAAATAATTAAATAAAAATAAAACCGACTGCAAAGAACACTTTTAGCACCAAAAATTATAATTCTATTTAACCTTTTGAGTGCTTCGCTCAATATTGAATTACTAGCTTCCGCCCGCGAAATTGATCTCACTAATCTTGTTTCTCCATACAAACTTTGGAACCCCGTTTCACACCCTTAAAGGGTGAGTTTTGAAAAATCCTTTCTTAGTGCACCCCTAGACCCCATAAGGAACCTATGTGCCAAATTTGGAGTACCCAGACCCCGCAGTTTGGGCTCTGCGTTGATTTGTCATTCAGTCAGTTTCTTCTTTTATATGTTTAGATTCACTTGACTCTTACTAAAATTACAGCTCAAAATTTCGTGAATGGAACCCTGACTTAAACGCCACGGACACGGTAATTGATGAAGGCAAGTGCTTAAAAGGTTAATAATATTCTTTGGCAGTCGGTTAAAAAAATTATAATGATTCGCCCATAGCACGTGTCTTCTCTCAATTTAGAGGACACGCGATACACAATACACAGCGTGTGTGGATTAAGGCCTAAACATTCTCAACTCTTAAGATAGTTGAGAGAAGACCCGTGCAGCAGTCATTCTAAAGAATTGTTACTTTTAGTTTTTCGGTATATACCGCAAACAAAGTCGCGGTTTTTAACAAGTTTCATTATAAATTACTAATAAGAGCAGCGATGGCGACAACAGCGAGTCAGCCTCGTTTCTGAAATATAATGTCGCGGGTTTAATCCCCGGTTGCGCCTACGCACCTTTGTGTGTATTGTTTAATCGCCGCTGCTCAATATCGGTGAAGGAAAACATCGTGAGCAAACCGGCATGTCTAAGAAATAATCATTCAAGGACATGTGACATCCACCAACCCGCACCTGGTTAAAGTGAGTGGATTAAGGCCTTAACTCTCTCAACTCGTGAGATAGTTGAGATAAAACCCGTGCCCACCAGGGGGACACTAAAAAGGGTTGAAGCGCAAAGTCAATATTGTAAATAATTAGGATTTTGTACAATGTTATACACTTCATAATAATAGTATAGTAATTGAGGCGCCATTTTGAATAAGAATAATAATCAAAATGGCGGATGATCGGTAGCTGTAAAGCATTTTTGAACCCCTTTATTGCGATTATTTCTAGAGGCTTCGTCAAAATTTATTTATTTATTCACAACATAACCAACATTACAGGTCTTATTCATAAAAACCTTAAAAGACAAATGGACTTTGTCTCTTTCTTACTAGTATAAATGTCAAGATGTCAGAACAAGACAAACGAATTATAAACCTATTTTAGCTATAATGAGCTTATATGAATTTTATGAATATGGGGCTTTAGTTCAAGTTATTGAAGTAAAAAATATTAATAGCTAACATTTGACTCAAACACTCCCAATCAAATAACACATCTAAAAAAACAACTAAGTTTCAAACGTGGACATTGCTCAGTAAACACTGCGTACCACAGTACTGGTTTTCAGCAATGACGCGAGGCGCCAAGGTTACCAAAAGAACGGAACATGTCTAAACATATCAAACACTTTTCGACACCACGACAGAGCGTATCTATACACCTAAATGACTCTTCTCTTCTCACTCGCATTTTGAATGGCATTTCAACAGAAAGAGATAGCAAATATAACGCCAATGCAACCTGTGTTTGAATGACAGGCCGGCACAAGACTACATTCTGAAGGAAATTGTTTGCGAGTGTGTAATACTCGGTAAACTCACACAAAAACTGCTCGCAAGGTATCGCCACATGAATAGATAGTACAGATTGAAAGCTTCGTACGAACGCTGTACGTGATGTCACTACTACACGCGCAGCTCTGTGTGCGTGAGATGTCACTGACAAGGCGCGGGGAGCGTGCACCTACTAGGGTTGCCAACTTTTTTAACAAGAAATAAAGTATATTTAGGTTTATTAAGATTATTAAACAGTATTTTCGAAAAATGTACAGTATTTTAATTGTTTATTTCAAAAAAAGGTTATGTTGTGAGAACGCACACACTCATTGGCATGTCTGTCAGTGAGTGCCAGTCTTGAATATTTGACATTGACAGATTTGTTTGTGGCTCCGCTGCACTAACCAGTAAGCGTCCTCTGACTAAAAAAAAACAAATGTGAGCCTCTAAGTATAACACATAATAATGTGTTTACATTTTGATGCTGAAAACAGTATTTTGTATACTTTATTTTTGTTAAACAGTAAAAAGTATAATTTAGTGATAAACAGTATATTACAGTCTAATTAATGTTTTTTATAGTCGGCAACCCTAGCACCGACGCCCGCTTAACGACAAACCGGTTTGATCTAGTTCAGCGCGCGACCTAAGTTAAGAGCGTTGATCCATTAAAACCGCGCTGGAGTCAATATTGATGGTTTCCGACGGTCAATAAAACAATAATTTGTTTTACCTGCACATAAGTATATATTTACAAAAGAAAAGTATTATATGTAGTATATTACCAGTTAACTGGTTTCCACTGTAAAGCCGAATTTTAATATTATAAACTCATGTATCATGCCTATATTTTTGACGAAGCCTTACGGCCTTATTCATAAAAATCTTATAAGCCTTTATAGTTAAAATGGATTTTGTCTCTTTCTTACTAGTTATCAATTCTTGAAGTAAAATCTTTAGCCGCGTCGGGCAGTTTGTGGTAGCGGACAGTCTTATGGTTTCGCGTAACCGACATACTCATGACTGGCGCATGCGCAGCGGCCTTGTGCTATGCGCGTTACACTTGTAGGCGATCCCTATAATAGCCAATATATTTTTTTATTTCACTGTTGTTCAACTTGACGTTGGTAGTCTCACTGTCAAACACGTTGGACGCCAGAACGTTTTAAAAGGAAGTGATAAATGTCAAGATGGCAGACGAAGACAAACGAATTATAAACATATTTTAGCTATTTTAAGCTTATAAGATATTTTTGAATGAAGGGGTTATTATAACCAATAATCATTTATACACGTTTTATAATTAATTTTATTCTAGAAAGGTTAGTGCATATATTTTTTTTTTTACTCTATTATACAACGTCAACATTATCTGTAGGTGTAAGCAGAGGTGTTTATAAAACACGGGGACACTTAAAATCTGATACAAAGCTGTGTTAGGTTGCTACATATGATGGGTATTCATTCAAAATTTATTTAACCCCCGACTTACCTTAGAAATGTCTTCTTAATTACTCTTCACTTACTATCTCTGTCACACATAAAGTATTTGTCAGTCGTGTGTCGTAGAAATACGAAGTTTGCCGAGAGACATTAAGAAAATCGAAGCACTGTATGTTCATAAAGCGGCGCAGCGGTACGGACCTCACTTTAGAAATTCAAGGTGCCCACACATCTTTGTGTGAATTGTTTCATCGCCGCTGCTCAATATCGGTGAATGAAAATGTCGTGTGGAAACCGGCATATCTAAGAACTAATCATTCGATGCCATGTGACATCCATCAACCTGCGCTTGGCCAGCGTGTGTGTATTAAGGCCTAAACTCTGAACTCGTAACATAGTTGATAGCAGACCTGTGCCCAGGAGTGGGACACTAAAAAGGGTTGAAGTATGTGCATAAATATATTACCAAATTAAAAAAATATCGTAATATTAATGTACTAGAAATAAGAATGTTCTTGTAGCACATCATACTCGTCTCCACAAAATAGTAACTTTTTATGGGACAGTGGATGCCTTACTATAACAAACTTCTCAATCATATTAGATAAAAGACTATTAATAAATTTAAAATAATTATAAAATCCACGTTAAGTATGTAGGCTTATTATCAAATTTCAGACTATGTAATAATAATAATATAATAGCAATATAGTGGGACATTAACACACACGGTCATCTGGTCCCAAGCTAAGCAGAGCTTGTGTTATGGAAACCAGATAACTGGTATATACTATACATATAATACTTTCTTTTGTAATTATTTACTTATAATAGATATTTACACCCAGACTCGACACAAACACAAATGTTCATCACTAGAGACAAACCTCTGGTGGGAATCGAACCCACGACCTGTGGCGTGAAAAGCAAGTATCTCACCGACCATGCCACCGGCCGTATAGTAACGCATGGAATTAGATCGCTTCATTCAGTGCCGGATTAACTACGTTGCAAGAGTAGCATTTGCTACAGGCCCCTACGCAAAACAGGGCCCCAGGCTATAGTAGTTCTGGTCAGAGTACAATATTAAAGTAGTTAGTTGCGCTGCTATGCCTATATTTTTGGAGATTGTGCTCCAGTTTTTATAACTTTCCGATGAATATTTTGGTTTTCACTATCACAAAATTTATATTTTCCCATTTTAATATAACCAATTTAAAGAAACAATTATTGCGTGTGATTCAGATAACACAAAAACACGTAATGACAGTATGCAGGCGTCTGTGGACCTAGACGGAGGCCGGAAATCAAGTTTTTGAAGTGAAAACTTCTTTAGCGGCGTTGAGCACTTTTTCTGTAATGGGTATAAAATCTTAAACTCGCGTCAGGACACGTGACCTGATCGAAAAAGCGTAAGACGGATGGAGAGTAGACAGCTATCCCCTCTCTACGGCGCGGCGAAAATGTATGTATGCCTGGGCCTACTGTTTCGTTTAGGCAGCGCAGGGCGCTTGCGCTAATGTTTTCACTTCTGCCGGCACTCCCGGAGTGCAACCCGTCTTTTTTATTTTTTAAATTTTGTAGTTGAATATCTAAGAGTGATGGAGATAGCACAATCCGTGTACTGCTGCAAGTAAATTATGTAATAGTCTTCGGTTGAGACTAGACTCTAGAAATAGACTAGTACCATCGTAGACTACATCATTGCTTCACATCAGGGAAGTTGTGGTCAAGCGCAAGTCGGTTGATCTTGTAAACTAATACACAGACATACATACGTCAAAATTATAAACGCACATGTCGGGGGTTAAAAAAAAATAAAAATTGATCTCGTTGAGAATCTGAATTAGAAAATCAAAATATTATTTATTGGAAAATTTATTTATAAATTAATTATTTAATACATTTTTAGGACCAAATTTATGTTTAGGTAATTATAGAAAAATAATGTAGTCCTATTTGACCAAATTAATATAGGTAAGGCTCAGCGCATACGGAGCAACTATTTTTGTAAGTAAAGTTTCAAGAACTGTGCTCTATGTGTACGGCGCTTAATTTGAGGTGTAAATAAAGTATGTATAATACGCGTCAGTAAAGAAACGAATCTAAAATGGCATAACTAATAATTCCCTCTTACTCGCACGTTATTGCTGTCTTTAGTCACACACGTCGGTACAGTACACATAAAAAATACGCAAAAATCCTATGTATTCAGTATTAGGCATTCGGTTTAATACGTTGTATTGGGCAAAGTAAAAAATCGAATCGGTATATTGGGCAGGCGCGTTCCATCGTAGGCTACATCAATGCTTAACATCAGGCAAGTTGTATTCAAGCGCAGTCCCAAAGTTATAGGAAAATAGGGAATATGCTCTTTTTGAATCCAATTATAGGCCGACCGTTTAACTCGCGTATCGCTATCTGAGGTACAAAGTCATAAAACATGAATTAAATCTCTTATAGAACTATATAAGCACAGGTAAAAGTAATGTAAGAGTATTCGTCACTAATATCCATATCGCTTGAATCGTCATCACTGTGTGCAGCTTGAGGAGTCAGAATCTTGGCGATAGGCGATACGCGAGTTAAATGGTCTATCTATATCACTTGGTTGGCTTTTTAAATATGTACATGTCTTGATTATTTATTTTAAAACAACCAACGTGTTTTGCTGACGGTCCAACTGTCATTGCGAGCATAAGTCGCCATTTTAGATTATTATTTTTTTATTGGCGCGCGTTATAAGCGGTTTTAAATGAGCGTATGTTGGGTTTAAGCCGAACTTGAGTATAACGGCGCATGCCATTGTATTGTCACCGTCATCATTGGACCACACATTATTTACTATTTATAGTAAACTGTTAATAGTATACTTTTTACTATTACTGGAAGCCCATTAATATACATACATACATTCCCTTCGCCTTTTCCCATTTCTATTGGGGTCGGCTCCCAGTCTAACCTGATGCGGCTAGCTACCAGAATTATACGAGCGACTGCCATCAGACCTCGAAACCCGTAGGGAACCAGTAGCCGAGATGATTAGACCAGGAGTCAGATTTTATTGGCTTCTGACTACATGTAACGATTGTCATAGATGTGTTAAATAACAACCGGGACTGACGGCTTCACGTGCTCTCCGAGGCACGGAGGGTAGTCCCTCAGCCAACCAGACACCGAAACAAATGTTTGTTGTTACACAAATATTGTCCGGGGCGGGAATCGAACCCGCGACCTCTCGGGCATAGTATAGCCCAATCGGACGGCTTACACCGCTCGACTACCGAGGTCGTCGGAAGCCCTTTATTATAATTTCCGAAAAAATACCTATTACATTGCAAAAACTCATCCAGGCACTTAGTATTATTCCATAAAAGTGTTAGTGTAAAGTAGTCTTAACGAGGACGACGTGGTCGCTTCCCTACTTTTAGAAGTCCCTTTAACCGCCCGTGTCGCAAACGTGACAAAAAGATGCATGTGACAAAAGAAATTTTATGCATTGCACCCATTTATTGAGGAAATTTAGTAATCATTTATCTGTTCGTAAAACTTTGCAGTCAAACGCCATAGACTCGGCCAATGTTTGACGAGACGGTTAAAAGGTTAATAAAGATTTAAGAAAAACTACTTATCACTGTCATGAAGTTTTAGGTTCTAATACAAAACTTAAGCATTTATCAATATCAATTATTTATAGATGATCTCTGTATACAAATATTATTTGCCTCTAGGAGGAAAATTATGTCAGTTTAACCACAAAAAAGAACATTAAAAAAATCAAAATAAAGATCTCGAAAATCATTCGTTATTACGAGTGAATCGGTATTGGGTAGGCGCGTTCCATCGTAGACTACATTGCTTCAGTCAAGTCATCAGGCAAGTTGTAGTCAAACGCAATTTAATCATATTGCAGAATAAAAAAATAAACGGTAGTGATGTGGATCATCCAATAATAATTTGCTTTGTGTTTAAGTGTAGTCATTCATTCATTCCCCTTGCCTTTTTCCCATTTCTATTGGGGTCGGCTGCCAGTCTAACCTGATGCGGCTAGCTACCAGAATTATACGAGCGACTGCCATCAGACCTCGAAACCCATGGGGAACCAGTAGCCGAGATGGTTAGACCAGGTGTCAGATTATATTGGCTTCTGACTACATGCAACGATTGTCATAGATATGTTAAATAACAACCGGGACCGACGGCTTAACGTGCTCTCCGAGGCACGGAGGGTAGTCCCTCAACCAACCAGACACCGAAACAATTTTTTGTTGTTACACAAATATTGTCCGGGGCGGGAATCGAACCCGCGACCTCCCCGGGCACAGTATAACCCAATCGGACGGTTTACACCGCTCGACTACCTAGGTCGTCGTGTTTAAGTGTAGTCGATGGCTTATAAAAAAATACATACTTTGAAAATCAAGAAAAGGAAGATATGGTCCGCTCTAATAACGAAATCGCTAAACCTAGGTCTCTGTGCACAACTACATGCAACGAGAAACACACATCTGTGGTCACAATTATTTATAGTGAACGATAGAAAAGGACAGAGATAGGGTCTTACACAGCGTGCAAGCGAAATCACGAAAGCCGACTGAGTGTCGGTGAGTCCGTTGGACTCACTTTAGAAGGACCGCGCGCTGTGTTCTAGTGCCATATCTTTCTATTATTAATTGATCTAACCATACTTAGTTATAAAACCGCCTTTTTTAAAGTATTGTTTAATCTACCGATTACGCAATGAATAAATGTAAATATAATTTTTCACGTTTTAGAAGGTGGTTCTAATTCTTTGATTATTTTTTCATAAAAATTATTTGAAATTTGTCTCGCAAAAATTCCAGAACGGCTGATTAGATGTGGTTTATTTTCTTAATAAATTAAACGCACCAGTGCACTGGTGTGTTCTAGTTGTTGACAATATATGTGATTTAAAACCGCTGTAACTAACGCCTTTATTGAATAATATTAGTAAAATACATAGTTGTAAGCTTTTATTGTGATTCTAACGTATTTTATACACCACATATCTACGAAATGTGATTTTAATGTACTGCAATATACAATTTATAAATAAATTCCTAGTTTTATTTATCCAATGTTCAGACTACCCATACCGATCACGCACACGCGTTGCGCTCGCGCTGAGCGTGCGCAAAATCATCCCGCACGCCTCACTACTAGTGTGTAATAGAAAATCTACTATAGTAATAGTCTTATCGACCCACGACGATTCTATCGATAGTATCGATTGTTAAAAATAAGTAATACTATTGCTTAAGTTTCTGTCGCAGTCTTATATAGTCCTTAAATGAATTATGTCATCCATCTTGGGGCAAGATAAATAGACAATGAATCGGGCACTATAGCTACTCTGCGAGCTACGCATTAGGTGATCAGTCTACTAGCTTCTCGCCCATGATGTCCCCATTTCATCTCTTTGGAGTGTAAGATATTAAAGGACTACCATCCCCCGCGTATTAGGATTATAAGTAGCCTTTAAGGTACCAGAGACTATATTCTATCTCTGTGCAAAATTTCATCCAAATCCACCCAGTAGTTATCGCGTGAAAGACTAACATGCATCTACACATTCATAAAATTTAAATATTTGTGGACAGAGAAGAAATTAAACATGACTCACATTCAGATTCATTAATTTTATAATTAAGTAAATGAATTTCTTGCGCATTATAAATGGTAAAGGTTGGGTTAACTTCGGTCGTATTTTGGCTATTGGACACTCTTCCGTGTTATTAACACCATCGGCATCAGCGTAGACATCAGTGGCCATGAGAAAGATCTTGGGTAAACGTAATCTTTTGATAGATTGGTCTGCTGTACCTACCCAATTTGTCACACAGGTTGCCATTTCGATACACTTCAAATATTAATGGGTGTATTTGACCGGCTGCAATCTACTTGCAACTTGTAAATGTATAATATCGAGTCGACAGGCGCCGGACGAAAACCTTAAATCTGTGCAACAAAAACCGACAGCAATCTTTTTTTAATGACCTTACTCAATCAGCCGGAAGGGTCTTTATTGGTTCACCGGACTTTTTCGGCGAAACCTCAGAGGACAGTAGAACCGATCCGTACTATGACAACTGCCTTGAGGGTTCCTCATTTGACGAACCTCGGTTAAGGCCGTTGCCGGACAACTCTAGATTTAGGAGATAGGATAGTTAAATACTTATAACAGACGCGACATCTACTATCTCTACTCTACGGCGGATGCATCTGTTGACATGTAGAGTAGGCATAAGGAGAGGTCTTATTACTCCACAAAAGCTAACTGCGGTGTAAATTCACCCATATGATAGTAATAAAACGACACTACATACAAATAATATTATATTTACGAAATAAGTAAATTTAATAGTAAGGCAAAGTTGATTATTAATAATGGCACTGTCATTCAATTGACATAACCATAGTTACTTAAGCGTTTTGACATTATTATTTCGCGCCAATAAAATATGAAAAACATACAATATGACAGATCTACCATCTTTTTTGCAATTAAATATTCGAGAAGAGTGCAAAGTAGGAACTTATTATCAGATCTTAAAAACATAGTTACACATAGAATTAAAATTAAATAATGGATATAAATGTTATTTCCTTCTGAAAAAAAAAGAAACGGGGTAAAATGAGGAGGACATGGTAGATAGATGAATTCCGATTTTTAATCCCATTAAAGAAGTATCATTTTTAATATATGAAAGCAGAAATAGATACATAAAGGATTTTTTTATTAGCGCAAAATAAATTATTACTAAATCTTACAATAATTTTAATGTCTAATGGCGGTCAAAGTAATCGTACCATTTTCAATTTAAAATAATTGAAAAAAAACGGCAACTTCAGATTTTAGACATTGTATAGCTGCTTTTAGCGCGAATCAAATGGACTCGAGTTCGTATATAACAATCAATGGAGTTTTTTTTTTATGAGACGTAAATACGATTGATCGAGAAGAATAAAACACGCCATGCGTGTAATCCGCATTGATTTAGCGCTGTCACGTGTTACAAAGCTGGTTCGATTCCTTTGACCATTTGTAGGTATACTGATATGCTATATTAATATTGTATAAAATTCTTAATATAAAATGATTAAAAATATAAATGAACTACTTACCAACCTATTAACCTAGACCACAAATAGGCGACAAATTAAAAAATATATAAATGATGTTATTTATATCTATTGATATACTTGATCGATTTTCGTTAAGATAATTCCAGTATCTTAGTTAGCATACTATATATCTAACCGTTAAAATTTGACCGGAATATGCTTAATGGTTTCAGAGTTAATCCAAGGCAAACATAAACGGACGTAATATGAATTCATGTCCTGATTTGAATGCATTACAACTTATATAGTCGCGGGATTATAAACTAAGATAAACCGCTATGAAATCAATTGGAAAATAGTTTTAATCGTAGATATGAGGAATTATTGTCACTTTTTTAATAATAGTGGAAGTAGTAGTTTGTAACAGTATGCATTAATCTCCAGTATGGTATTATTAATACTTGCATGCAATGATACACAGATACACAGATTTCACGTAAAACTAACTTCAGGACAAATATTTTGTTCGTCAATACAAATGCATGTATTTGTACTAAGATGTTGCGGGTAAATACAAAAGTGTTTTATGTATTTCTATCTTAATCTTTATGGTGAATTCTCAATAAGATAGAGAGAACAGGCCACGGATAATGAGAGGAGCTTCATGCAACAGAACAAAAAGATTTGAAACAAGCTGATTTTGTAACATCAATTCAAATGTCCACCAGCAAATTCTTGTTGTTAACATTTTAACCGCTGCGACTGCGAAATATTACAAATAAATAAAATATACCTGCAATGAATAGGTAGACGCAATGTATGAAAATTAAAAAAAAAACATGTTTTTTGTCGCATAAATGCGGCTCGGGCGCTAGAAGAACAATCGTACATGCGATACGGTTAAAGGGTAATAAAATAAGATAGCAAACAGAACGCCACACACAGCATTTTTCGCGCGGCAACACTATCCAATAAATGGCCATCATTCGAGGTTTGTATTCGATATTAACAGTTATAACATAGTTTAAGCAATTTTAAGTACCACAAACTAAATTTAATAACATTTGAATATACAATATCTATTTAAATCTGTTTCGTTTGTGTCGAATAATCATATTTGAAATCTAATTAATTAAAATTCGCTACGTAAAATACATCACTACATTAATACTATAATATATAAAATAATATTCTAGATAATATTACAAAAAGATTAGTATAAAATTAATATATGAGTAAATAAAAATGATTTTATTTTTAACACTGCCTTTCTTCCGTATGATATATGAAAAGCATCCTAAGGCGATACAAAGTTACTATCGCGTAAAACTATTAAATAATTATTTGTGTGCAAATATTTCATCCGTTGTAACAGTTACAAACGTTACAAACAAACTCTCATTAATATTAATGGTAAGATTATTTAATCTAAATAGCAGAAAAGCACTAAGACTATAACTAGAAATGGTAATTTCAAGGAATAACGTACCACTTAGGGGACTGAGCCACCTTCCACCTTTGGCGTAACTTTAATCTGAATCAATATATTGGTGGTAGGCTTCGGCCGTGATGACCACACATCAGTTAAAGCCGCAACACCAAGCGGCCTAGCCGTGTTTCGATGGGTCAGAATTGATGGTTCTTTATGGTTTTAAACCATATGGAGCCCCATTCTACTACCACCTTCTCACCGAAAATCATTAGTAATCACGAGTCAACAGGAAAATTGGACAGGCGCGTTCCATCACGGACTACAACTTTGTTTAACATCAGGCAAGTTGTAGTCAAGCACAAGCCTATTTTCTAATAAAATGAGGCACAAAGATGGGTTGGATATTTCCTTCTTTGTGGTTTTATTGTAATCAGTTAATGCCTTATTCCCCTTTCAATTTTTTACCAATATTCACTCGTGCTCGTAGAAAACCACACGTATATAATATTATTACATTCATATAGCGTTCCATGGTAAGCGATATGATATTTTGCCTAATACCATTTCTAATTAGAATCTGCACTGGACACTATGCTTTTCTGTGAAAATCGCAGAACTAAGAAGGCACAGACTTATTGCATGCGGCATATAACTTGATAAAACGGGGCTGCGCATGTACATTTGTATGAATATCAATTATTGCGCAGTCAAGACGGATTGCCAAGTTTTATGCCGACTACCATACTAAATACTAGGCATACATTTATAATATTACTCTGTAAAGACAACCAAAATGTGCGAGTGAGGTGAACTTATTTGGAAATTTAGTCGAACAGAAGGAGATAGCGAATAGCGCCAATGCAACCTAACTTTTTCGATGAATTAGCCTAAAAAGCTTATTTGAGCCGTTCAGAATGATATGTCGTTACAATTCAACACACTGAAGGATTTTTAGCAAGGCACAATGGCAAATTACATTTTCGTTCCGCTGTCTGGTTGATTTTACGGAGTAATGTTATCACACCGACCAGATACTTAAGCCACAGAACTGCCCCCCCCCCCACTCGCCTAACTTATGTTTTACCACTACATATTGTCCGGACACAAGCTATTTTTGATTGGTTAGTTCAAAGACGAGGACTTGACAGAACCAATCGAAATTAGCTATCTTCCTCAACACTCCGCCACCTATCGATGATTTCAATGTCATACAATCATTAAAGAAAGTGGCATCTAGCCGGTGTGTTAATACAAGTTTATGATAATAGCTAAATTCTTATAAATAACAATAAAATACTAAATAGAACGTAAATTACTAATAATGCTTGCGACATAAAGCCTATATCAGAATTTAACGACAGCGCCATTTTATTCCTAGCTCGTATCACATTTTTAAATTATACCCCAGTCAAAATAGACATTTACACTTACATTAATTCACACCCAGCTAAAAATTACAGGTCTGTACCTGTAATTTTTAGCTGGGTGTGAACTTGTGTAGGAATAACTCTATTTTTGGGCTGATTTGACCGGACTATTAACACATTTGATGCAACCATTATTTTTCAGTAGCTTCCCGCGATATTTCCTATAATTTATTTAAATCTAAAACATTATGCTCTGTCCTCGTATAACAAGTTTCTATGCTCGCTACCGAGAATAGTAAACTCATTTGAACAATTTTAGTTTCATAATAGTTGCAGCTTAAAGCGCTGAACTTGATTTCGTATAAATAACTATAGTCGTTAGTTCACCTAGTAAACTTATAATAAGAGCACAGAGCGTTTCAATAGAAAATATAGCCGAATCATTGACACGCCTGGCGTGTCCATGACATGGCGATAAGGATTCATGAGAGCACGCTAAGCGTATTAGTGGCACTAAATGTGTTAAGAACCGCATTTTTTATTCAATAAGGTTGACACAAAATGGTACGGACTTATAAAAGCAGGCGCGGATCCAAAAGAGCCGGGCAATGGGTGCAATTGCCTTCCAAAGTTAAGACAATTTCCAATTTTTCAAATTATTGAAATTATCACAGCTATATCACTAGTTTATTATTATTATTTTTATCATTATTTCTTATTTTTCGTAACAATTTTTTATATTAACTCCTGGTTCACATCGGCAAAACTTACACAGAAATCGTTATCTATTTCTATAAATTAGGGATAAATAAAATATCTCGCTACGTGTTTTTGTTCGTTGCACACGCATAGTAATCGAGACTGTCAGGGGCCTTGTTTATGAAAAATAGTTATAAGCTCTTTTCCCATCACTAGGTTTACCACATGAAAACTTAGATTACATCTCTCTGGACCACATCTTGAATCCGCGCCTGTATAAAAGTTTACAATATAACTGTTTAGATCTATGGTTTACCCGTATTATTTTTATTTGCTTGTGCTATTCTCCGTCTTCTATGAATAAAAGGTACGAAACTCCATAACGCCGCGCCGAATATCAAAACAAATCCTAAAGAAACGAACAAAGATTTGTAGGATTGTGTGCGTTCGAACCAAATCCCACAAATCGGCGGTCCGATTAACTGTAAAATACCGTTCATAAACAAACTTATGCCGTATGATGACATTAATCGTTCCGTCCCTAGCATTTCTGTCATAACTAGTGCTGTGACACCAACGTTTATTCCAGACGCTAAACCAAAAATCGAACAAAAAACACTTATAGTCAAATAACTCGATACTAAAGGTATTACCGCTAAACTAATACCTGACAATAAAAGTCCAAAAATGAAGAAATATCTTTTCGGTGTAGTTACTAGATCTGATAGCGCAGAACCACCAATACGACCGACTAAATCCAGAGCTGAAATAATCGATAGCAAATATGCTCCTAACGTTTTATCGAAACCACATTCTTTAGCGTAAGATGGGACTAATATAATAAAATTTGTGTAAGAAATCGCGCAGGTACAGTTGGAAATAAGTATGACTAAATATATTGGGTCTTTTAGGAGTTGTATATCGAAATACTTGCTACGTTCTGTCTTTGCACCGTCATCTTTACGCTTTTTACAACCACAACAATATGTTATAGGTGCTAAACTGTCGGTTACAGATTTCAAACTGAATTGGGAAGCAAATTCGCTTGGTTTTTCGAACGCTGACAGGGTAGAACCGTGGAAAGGTGTAGACATATACTGAAAACTCGATGTAGAAGGGCTTCGTTTCGGTGTTTTCGGTACTGCAAGTTTTTTACCGAACGCTTCTTGAGAATTAACCCGGCTGCTTTTAGCTTCAGGTACGGATTCTAGAAATGATGGGTTGTTAGGTAAATTCGATTTACTTGACGCATTTTGTAACCCGTGTCTGGATGATGCGGGAGTGGTCTTTCGGATTTTTTCGGTTTCTTTCGACACTTGGGCAGCACTAGAGGACCGAGAGAAATCGTGGTTACTTTTTTCATTTAAGGTTGAGTTTGATTTGTTTTTAAATATCGGCGGTGAGCCGTTAATGTGTCGGTCTAAAGGTGTGGTCTCTTCAGCGTCTGGGGTGAAAATGAACTTCGGTTGGGGTGTTTCTTCACAGTCATCGTCTTCTTCCGCAAATGGTTCCAACTGAAAAACAAACAAATTAGTACTGTAATAAAATATATTATAATAGTAGTCGCCTAGTGAGATTGCTAGGTCGCATTTCAAGCACACACACAGACACACTTGCGTGTCTTCACGAATCCTCGTCGCCATGTCATAAACACGCTAGGCGTGCTCTCTGATTTTAAGTTATTGTCGACATCATTTGGTACTAGATACTTGAAAATAGTGGTAGCTTTAAATTTGCTGTCCGTAACCAAATAAATATGTATTTAATATGTAGTCGGCTCCAGTCGAACGGTGTAAGCTGCTATACTTTGCTCGGTAGTTCGTCGGTCCCGGATGTCATTTCAAACAAATATAATCTGACACCTGTGGGCTAATTCACGTAACTGAATAAGTTCAGTTGCAGTGCAGTTGACGTTAAGTTTCGATCAAATCAGCCCTTTTGGTATTCTCGTAATTCTGACAAACACTGTCAGATACGCTGGCGTCAAGTTCGCGTCACGCGAGCGCTTCAGTGTGTATGTTATTTAAATGACAATCACAAGAATACCATTTTGCACCAAGACGTAAACTTAATTGCAACGTGACTGCAACTGCACCGCAACTTTATCGGTGCATCAAGAAATTACGTGAATTAGCCTACTGATCTAACCATCTCGGCTACCGATTCCTCCCGGTTTTGGGGTTTAATTACAGCCGCAACAAGTTAGACTGAGAGACAATCCCTATAGGAATGGTGAAAAATACTAGGGGAATGATAAAAAATAAATATTACAACTAAAAACCGGAGCGTAGTTGTCGATTTAGGTAAACTAGATGCACCCACTCATCTTGGATTTGGGATTACCCTATCAACATATACACAGCCTTAGCTAGTGAACAGAGACTGATTCTGTTCTAAAAATATAATTAATAATAATACTGCCGTCATAAAGTAAAAGAGCACATCTGACATTTGACATTTTCTATTGTAACTAAGTATTAAAATAGTCGGATTCAGTAAAAGATACTGATTCCGATGATTTTTTTTTATTCTGCGATAGGCTGACGTTACATCTTGCCTGATGTTAAGCAATGATGTAGTCTACGATGGAACGCGTCAGCCTGGTATACCGATTCACTCGTGATTACGAATGATTATCGGTGAGAAGGTGGCAGTGGAATGAGCCTCCATATGGTTAGAAACCTTAAAAGACCAACAATTCCGACTCACCCTCTCTGCATTGTGTCACCAGACATCGCACCGGAACACGGCAAGGCCGCTTGGCGGTGCGGCTTTGTTTGGTGGGTGGTCACTAACCACGGCCACAGCCTACCACCAGTTGATTGTCACCTGATTTGCACCACCCGGGGACGAAGGTGACTCAGTCCCCAAAAATCAATAACTCAGTTACGAAAAGCAATGTCAGATGTGCCCTTTTTCCTTATGACGTCAGAATATCCCGGGACATTACCACAAGCCGCCACCTGCTGCTGTATTATGAGTGTTCAAAACGCATATGATTCTTTTAAAAGAAAAGGATCACTTCAACCATTTTTAGTGTCCCACTGCTCGGCACGGGTCTTTTATCAGCTATCTTACGAGTTGAGAGAGTTGAGGCCTTAATCCACTCACGCTGGCCTAGTGCTAGTTGGTGGATGTCACATGTCCTCGAATGACTAGTTCTTAGACACGCCGGTTTCCTCACGATTTTCCTTCACCGATATTGAGCAGCGGCGATGAAACAATTCACACAAAAATGTGTGAGCACGACCGGGAATCGAATCTGCGTCGTTATATTTCTAAGGCGAGGCCCGTACCCGAGAATACGGCTGATGTTCCCGAACTAAGCACTGATAATATTACTTTTATAAATACACACTTAATACAGATAATCACACACACTCAAGACAAACAGACATGCTCATCACACAAATCTCTGTCTTCGGTGGGAATCGAACCCACAACCTGCAACGTGATAAACATCTTACCACGCAACAACTCATCAATTATTTATTTTTTTACCTAATACCTGCATTATTTTCTATAATGTTAACATTGTCTAAATTAATCACATTAGATGGGCCTTATCACTCTGTCAGTTTGTGACAGACATTTTATTTACAGAATTATATTCAGAGTTTCTGAAGGTCTATTCTGTTACTATTCTCGTGGATCCCCCTTTGTTTTTATCTTCTGCGATACAGGCCTGCCTAGTTCAGAAGATAGAGTCATAATCGGAGGTAGACCTTTTTTAACCACCATGTTAAGATGCTGTTTATATAAATGTAGCTTGCTGGTGAGAAATAAACTATTATTTTTTTATTGTCCAGAAGTGGTAATCGCCCCCTTGTCAGTGGCTAATTCGCCGCTAATCATTACTCGCGAATACATACATACATTATTGAGTCTACGAGATTAACATCACTGACAATTAGTGACCTAGAAGATCCTTGTGTAGCGTTTACAAGATTCTGAGCAAAACTCAAGAGCTTTGACTCAAGAAACAAGTCTAGCTAATAAGTATTTAAATTCAGGTCTAGGACTTGATGGGTTCTAAATCAAGAACTTCTTACATTTGCATTTTATAAATAATAATAATATAGTGGGACATTAACACACACGGCCATCTGATTCACATTGTGTGACAAGAATTGCATAATAGGACACCCCTCCCCCCCCCTTTAATCTTAGCATAAAATAAAACAAGATTGAAATAGAATATAAAAATACATAATTCATTTAATACAGATACAAAGCCTTAACCTAAGATTCGGTACTTATCTATACAAGTAACAGTAGACAGTATAATTACATATCTGCCTGAAAATAATGGTAACATACAAAAGATTTAACAAAAATATACTTAAAAATCCACCAACCTGAAATAGGCTAGCGTGTGTGGATTGCTGACTTTCTAAACTGTTATAAGCAGAGATCGGAGTAGGTAGAGCTATTTTGTGTACTTGCCATATGTAAGAATAATATGGATATCCCGGGATTTGCTTTTTAAGTAGAAAAATAATAAAAAGCTATTTACGCCTTAGGGAGTAATGTAAGAATATACTTTTTCTCCGAAAGGTAAATACAATGACCGGTTTAAGGATAAGTAGTAATATTAATTATAATGATTAAAATACCAGAATATCAACCGAAATCTCGTAGAATATCCATTTTAACTTAAATTTTTGCGGTCAATGAACCTAAATAGCTCTACCTACTCCGATCAGTGGTTATAAGAGAATGTCAATACCTAATAGTAGTAATAAGTTAAATAACATTCAAATTAGTTGTTAGCATGTGAATGCTTATTAGCAGTTAACAAATCAAATGTAGTTGCGAAATTCTGTGACGTATGAAACGAATTCACCACTCACTTCATACCTACTTTTGTAACATACTTAAGGGACTGGCCGCAGCCGACACTTACTCTCTCTTTCGCACCCATGGGAAGTCGGGAATACTATATTTCTCTGTTTCTCATTACCTTGAAACTATTAGCAATTTAGCATATTAACGATAACCATGACTTTATTATTAGCCTGCTTTCCCTGTCGTGCCAACTCGATATAAATTGATGCTAATATAACATTTAATTTAGCAGAGCTTGTAACATGGAAACTAGATAACTAATTATACGGCATAAAGTAAAATTTTCTTTGAAAATACAAACATTATTTCGTTATATAATCATCCGCTTTTATAATAAAAAAAAATCGTTTAAATCACTCGTTCCAAATTATCATTCGATGTCAAAGTCATCCTCATTCAGTCAAAGAGAAGTAACTGTTTAAAAAAATTACAAAACCATTTCTTACAAATATTACACATATTATACAGTGAATTATGGAAGTAATTAAAGTCACCATCACACGTCACTTCAACAAACGTTACATAACCTCCTCATAATAAATTTCAAAATAATTTTGTTATAACTTTTAAAAGGAATGAATTTGGAATGGATATTATATCAAATATCACAAAAATTATACAATTTCGAGTCTTATGTCTTACGAAATAAAAATTAATACACAAACCAAGGTTTAATACTATGAATTTTCAACACATTGATTTATATAACAATATCAATAGTTATGAAGTTATGACAGATTAAGATATTATTAAATCAACACGTGTTTGAATCGATGTACTATTTTTAACGAACTATAACTAGAAATACAAAAATTTTATTTATTTTCTGTCTGTCACTCTTCCACGCCAAAATTATTGAACTGATTTGGATGAAATTTGTTATGGATATAGTTAGAGACCCGAGGAAGGACAATAGTTTTTATTAGACTGCACCTAAGAGGTCAATAGATTAGCGCAATAACCGACATACGCGCGGGCGGAAAGCTAGTATTTTGTCAAAACCCCTGTTGAAGTAAAATATCATAATGGAGAACACGATTTCCTTTAAGAATATTTAATATCAATAATTAAGTTACATACCACGGTTTTAGATAAATAATGGAAAATAACCTTAACTTCATATTTAGAAAACGTAACGTAAAAACTTTAAATACCGTGCATTCACACCGCAGTTACTTTTTGTTGAGCGACATTTTGCAACACTGCAACATTAAATAACAATCTCTAACTTTTGAGACTAGCTGTTAGTGCTCAACAAAATATAACAAAGAATAACTTTTGACAACAATCGAGCACGACATATATCCTCGAACTTCTGCAGACAACGGACAGGCATTGTTGAGGTAACATTATCTAACAATGTTATCGATTGTTAGAGCAACATTGACTAACACGGCAACATTGACTAACACGGCAACATTGACTAACACGGCAACATTTACAAACAATGAATAACTTATTGCTATCGGGTGTTGCTTAGTAACATTTGGTAATGTACTATAAGGTAAGTGCGGTGTGGATGCACGAATAGATAATAACTTCAAAATAATACGAACCGACAAATGTTTTAACGATAACTCAAAATATAAATGGATCACTATTTCCCTTGGTGACGCCATCACGCGTGAATGGATGGACCCATTTCAAAAATACTTTTTTTACAACATTCCTTGAAGTACGAAGATAGTTTTTATGTAGAAAAAAAAATAAACATTTAGAAAGTAAATTAGACAGAAAGAAGTTTTCCGAGAGAAGAAGGAAGCAAAAACCGAGTGAGATATTATAAAAGAAAAGTAGAAGGAAAAACGTTTAGTATTCATGACTTCAATCGCCGCGATTATATTTGGGTGGTTATATTCGGCAGGCCTAAGACCCGGTAGATGGCACTGCTTTACTAGACAGCACGACGTCTGCCGGGTCCGCTAGTAAATTAATTAAATTAAAACCAGTCAACCGCTTGATAAAATTTAAATGGGACACCTGGAACGTTGTCACAAGGTGATATAAACTTACACTGAAAAGCTGTCCCACTGCTGGGCACGGGTCTTCTCTCAACTATCTTACGAGTTGAGAGAGTTTAGGCCTTAATCCACACACGCTGGCCAAATGCGGGTTGGTGGATGTCACAAATCAAATGGTTAAAAAACAGCAAAGCCAACTGTGAGTGAATCGTTTATTGAGTTTTCCATTATTTATCAAAAACTATAATTTATTTTTAACTAACTATAAAAAGTACTTAGTGTACAAGATAAAAATGTAAAAAAGAAATAACTAAGTACATGAATATGCGTATTGTCAATAAAAATTTAAGTAACTTTGTGTTATTATTATTATTATTATATAAATTATTCGCTGTACTGAATGAAATATATTTATTAGTAACTTTATACCGGAATTTCTTGTTTGTTTTGAGATTTTATATACCGCATACTGTTTCGAATGCTATACAGCCTTCATGGTCGCGAAAGTATTGTAAGATACTATATATATTATGTAGTTTGATTTTTATATCACATGCAGTTCCGATTTAAGTATCAAAAACACGACTGCAATGCATTTTAAAACTGATTATATATTATACCTAAATAACATTTAAACAAATTAATATATTTTTGTAATCTCCTTTTATATCCCTTCATTGTGATACCCAACTCGATGTGTATGGTCAAAAAACAATTATTAACGACTTACAATTTAGCGTGTCAAATCCGCCATTTTGATTGTTTTTTTTAAACAAAACGTATTTATTAAAACAAATTTAATGATAACTTACTTGTCACAATCCATTCAGCTGTTTGGTAGATACGTGGTAATAAAGAAACATACACTCCCTTCACAGTTGTCATATAACACATCTATGACAATCGTTACATGTAGTCAGAAGCCAATATAATCTGACACCTGGTCTAACTATCTCGGCTACTGGTTCCCTACGGGTGTCGAGGTCTGATGGCAGTCGCTCGTATAATTCTGGTAGCTAGCCGCATCAGGTTAGACTGGGAGCCGACCCCAATAGAAATGGGAAAAAGGCAAAGGGAATGATGATGACACTTCCTTCACAGTCGTGTAATTATAACTAATAATATCTATTTATTAAAACAATTAATAATAAAAATTCGTAATAATATAATTATAAAAAATACTTTTAATAGTAAAATAATTCGATCAGTTGTACGGGTGGGCTGAATACATGGTTTTATAATATTACTCAGGAACAAAAATATGACAGCGCGGTGGTGAAAATCTACGAAACTTTTTTGGTGATGAAAATTCATTCAAATACGAATACATTCAGTATAGATGAATTTTCAAAAAAAATATTTTTAATTGCACGCTTTGGTCGTTTCGACGGAATAATTTTATAAATCTATGGTACAAGTGTCTTGAATAATTCGTTTTTTTTTATATAATAATTCTCAAATGGGATCACTTTATCAAATGGGATCAATTTGAAAGTGATATTAAAAATTAAAACTATTTATGAATTATAAAGAAAATTATTTCTAGATTTCATTAATTTTATTAAAAAAAATTAAGTGCAATTATAAAATAAAATAAAATGTAAGTAATTATAGGTACTTTTTAAAACGCGACTGCCCTACCCGCCTAGGAGCGTTATAGGAGCCCAAAAGCCCCAGCGCAAGTTATAGTGTATTATACCTACTTTATGGTCTTCTAGCAGCCAATAATGATAAATAGAAACAGCGTGAGTACACCAACATACGTTACAACTAAAGATTCGAAGACGTGTGAAAATAAAGCCACTGTTTTTGAACATTCTTGACCAAAGCCTCTTTAGGTAACTATTATTCTTTAAAAGTAGTTTAAATAATACATGAGGCAAAAAGGTATAAAGTATATTTTGGTGGATAAGTTCCAAATTAAAAACCGGGCCTTCTGCTAATGTCATTTGTAATTTTATCTTATTAATGGGACTAGTAGACCCAGAGCACTGCGACCCAGTAGGATATTTTATATCAATCTTGTATCAGCCATCTTTTATATAAGAAAGCAGTCTGGAAGTTGTAAATAATGACAGAACAAATAATGTGTATTTAATACAAGAAGCATACAGGAAGACGTCGGCAACGTTTTGGGCCTCCTAGGATTCCTCCTAAAGCGAGGCTGACAGTAGTAGAGCCAGTAGGCCAATTCACGTAATTAAATAAGTTCATTTGCAGTACAGTTGCAGTTCGGTTTCGATCAAAACAGCCCTTTACATATTCTCGTAATTTTGACAACCGCTGTCAGATACGCTCGCGTCAAGTTCGCGTCACGCGAGCGCTTTGACGTTCATGATATAATATGACAATTACAAGAATACCATTTTACACTAATATTTGAACGTAATTGAAACTGCACCGCAACTTAATCGGCGCGTCAAAAAATTACCCGAATTAGCCTACAGATCCACCACGCAAATTACGCACACAATTGACGATGTATTGCGGCAAATCCATCCAGCCCGTTACAATCAACTATTACGATAGCAAGCGAGGCCCGTGCTAATATCAACAGCGATCAAAGCCCGTTCTTCAAATCCTAACATTAAAAAAAAAAAAAAGTCTTGGATCACTTTGACAAGTTTTATAAAAAAATTAATTAAACTTTCTGTGCCCTTTGCGCTTCTAATTCAGCCTTTTCCCGTTTTCTTCTATTAATAATAGGCATAAAAAGCCATAACGATGCTCCGCCTATAAAAATACAACCAAACGTCAAAAACATACTCACATAATTCTTGTCTCTCTCAAACCAAAGCCCACAGATAGGGGGCCCCATTAACTGTAACAACCCGTTAACAAATAAACTGATCCCATAAGTTGACATAAGTCTTTCCACACCTAAAATTTCCGCCATAACTAGTGTTGTTACACTATTATTCACCCCCGACGCGAGACCGAATAACGCACAGAATATACTTATAGCTAAGTATGACTTTAGGAACGGTATTATAGCCAAAGTGATCCCCGAAAACAATAAACCACCAACGAAAAAGAACGTTTTTGGAATGATATTCAAATCGCATAACGCTGAGCCACCTATTCGCCCCACTAAATCCAGTGCTGATACCGTACTTAGTAAATACGCACCTAATGCTTTATCATATCCTATATTTTGTGCAAAAGAAGGCAATAATATAATAAAATTTGTGCACGAAATTGCTACTGTACTGCTCGAGATTAATATTACTAAATATGTGGGGTCAGTCAGGAGAGTTAAGTCGAAAAATTTATTTCCCTCGCTTTTATTTTTCTTTTTCTTACAACAAAAACAGCAGTACGCGACATCCGCAACGCTTTCAGTAACCGATTTCAGAGAGAATTGCGAAGCAAATTCGTTCGGTTGCTCGAAAGCGGATAGGGTTGAGCCGTGGAAAGGTGTAGAAACGTGGGCGAAGCTGGAAGTCGAAAAATTTCTTTTCGGACCCGAAGTGGATAACTTTCGACCGAACGCCTCTTGCGAACCTAGTTTTTTTAGAACACCATCGTTGATAGATGAAGAGCTATATGTAGATTTTGGTATTGGACGTGTGTAAGATAGTTTTCTTTTCGAATGATTTTGACGTAATTGTTGAGATGAGGACATAATGTGGATATTGGTCGACGATTTGTTCGAAGTGACCCCGTTTTCGGTTTTATCTGGAGTGACTTGGTATTCGACCCCTTCCTCCTCTTCGAATAGGATGTCATCCTGAAAGGGTGAAAGGAGGTTAAAAGAGACACAGGGTAAAGTAAAGCTATTTTTAAATCTAAGCATTTCGTTACAGCAATAGCGAAAAATGCTTGGACTTGAATCGCGCTTAAAATTAAGCTGTCAAATAGTTTGATAGTTGGTGCAAAGTTATTTGTTTCATGGCTCCGTGGTAGTAGCTTAGCAGATAGCGTGCTACAATTATTGAGAGAGCAAATTTATAAATAGCAGCTGTGATTTATTTATTATCATTATTTAATTCTTGCCATTTAATGGTTTATAAATTTTGGCAGGGTTATGCGGATCACATGAATTTAAACTGTCTGTCTTGAAGTCACCAGTGAATCTGTATTTTCTGGGTAAGCACATAACGCCAGGCAAAGTATGGTCCAGCGCAAGCGTATTACAGAATAAAAAAATAGCATAACCCTACCAAAATTAATATACCTTGGAGCCTTGGAGTGGCTTAACAACTAGCCCTAATGGCGAATAAATTTATTATATAGTAGCTGCCACCTTCAAGCATAAACCGTGTTACGCCCGCATGTATCAATAAAAAACTCATAACCGTATAAAAGTATAATAGGCAGGTCCTTATACCGCATCGAGGCGTTGATGTTGCTTACGATGAAGATGTCTATGGACACTAGCCACTAGAAGTTATTACACTTAGTGTCTTCTTTAAGATGGAGGTAACTCCCCAGTTTCCCTGGCCATAGAGCAAACAAATCGCTGTCCCCTATCACTGAAATTTCTATATGAAACCGTGTGTAACACTGTTTATGCCTTTCAATAGTAAACTTAACACTTTTTTCTCATGCAAACTAGACTTTATTCTAAAGCACACAACTAATATTTTATATCTATCAAAAATACACAATCACCTCTGTAATTCTGTTAAGCTCACAAACAAGCGAAAACATGTTTGTTAATATCTCGATCATTTTACACATGTTTGAGAGCCTTAATAATTTAGTTGCAATGACTATCACCATATTATTCCAAAACCCGTGCCTATTTAACAAATTCTTGTAAATTTTAAACCCCACCGTGTCAGTTCCCAATGGCTCCCATAACTTTTCACCCCAATATCGTATTTTTCCTGTACCTTTTCATCCCTTTCCATATAATTTAACCCGCCTAGTATTTACCTACTCTTTCGGTATATATAATAATATTTTCTTTGTAAGACACTTAATAAGACTGTTTTGTTAGCATGTAAGATTGTTTCCTCGCCTCTAGACGTCGCGGACCGAAATAAAATGTTGAGGCTTCAAATTTCGCCTTAGTTCGTAATCAGGACGTAAAACTGTCAGTCCTATATCCGTATATTTAACCCGTTGCTCTTCCTGTCCTACGGGACTCTGTGATTCAGGAGAATAGACAGTGTATTTGTATTTACATTGTAATATCTCCTCGGTATCATATAAAACTGGTCGTCGTAGCCGGTATAACTGGGAGGATATTAATAAACTTATATATTTAGATAATCATGGCAACTAACAATTATTTTAACAGGGTGTTTATGCTATAATCACTTTCGTTATTAACAATACAAAATAGCGTTAGCATTGACGATATTTTTGAAAATGAAACTATTCTCAACTATGATGTATACCTCTTTAGGTGTACAAAATATTTGACCAATGATAAGCTAAATTATTGATTGAAAACTGGAAAACCATTGTTTAAGGGGTGAATAGAATTGAATTTCGTATCAAGGGGAAGAGCTAAAATTTGAGGGCTAAAATAACTAAATGTGATTCGGTATACTTTAAGGGGTGAGTAGAATTGTATTTGGGATCAAAGAGAGAAAAAAAGATAATAGGAAAAAATATGCAATGTCATGAGTGTAAGTTTAAATAAATAAATAATATTATCTGGGATGAATTATATACTAATATGTCAATTATTTATTAACATATTAGTATATATTCGTAATTCAAATACATTAAAGTTATATAATGTAAAAGGCGTACATGACATGATGTCACACCCCATTTTTTCTGTTTCTGTCGGGCGTCTTTAATCATGATAATTTTTTTTTTTTTTTACTTTGTAAGTCTACTATATTTTTTCATCCAAAAAGGGAGTTTAACTTAAACATTGGTCAAATATGTTGTACAGATAAAGAGTATATATAATGTAAAGAAAGTGATTATTTTGTGGGGTGTGAAAGTAGATTTTTTTAGTGGTGAAAATCGAAATGTTAGTAATGGGGAAAAAAAGCGAGCGGCGTATGAGTATGTTTAAGCTTTTATTTGTTACCGATTGCTATCGTGTTTTAACCGACTTCAAACAGGAGGATTTATTCAATATATTTTTAAGGTGAAACCTTGTCATATCAAAATTATTTGTATTTTTTTTATAGAATACAATTCTAATTTGAGGTCGGTATTTTATATCTTTTTTTATGTTGATGTGTGTTTCGGCGAGTTACGAACTTCCACAACAGATGAATGTGTGTAAATGTGTATATCACAAAGACACATCACTATTCCATCAGGGAGAAATTGCAGCGGTCACTGGGCCAGGTGATCAGAGGGCTGATAAATTAGAGATGAAATAAATATACATATAATATCTCAGAAGCTCCTGGTGCCGTATTATGAGTGTTCAAAACGATTGTGATCCCGTTGAAAGAAAGGGATGCGGATATATACATTGTATAACCGCATCCCTTTCTTTCTACAGAACTATAATCGCTTTAAACACTCATAATACGGCCGCTGAACATATTTCTATACGATTTCATTGTCAGCTAGATATTTATTCGAAGATATTTTTTCGTTGTAGGAGGACCGTTCCAGATTTGATAGGTACAATATGAGATGATCCGGTGTGTGTAGCTAATAATTTCTACAGGGAAAGCTCATTTACATTAATCAATGGTTACTCCATTAATAAAGATTCACCATTCTTAAAGATGGTGCTACATAAACTTGCAATAATGTGCAATGATCTTTCATTGGTCAAACAGCGAAGATACTTTTTAAACAAATTAGTTAAGTTACTTTAACACGTTCAATGTTTCAACACAAAATGCTTTGATAATCTCACAAGTCCAACTTTTCATATGCCCTTTTGGGGGCTGATTTACCATCATCAGTGGAAATGCACCTTCAATCTGAATCCCTAAATGTAATCCCCAAGTGGTGGTAATCAGGTGACTATAAAATGGTGGTAGGCTTCGTCCGAGGTTAGTGACACCCACCAGACAAAATTAAATCCTCATCGCCAAGCGGCCTTGCCGTGTTCCGGTGAGTTGTCTGGGACACCATTTCAGAGAGTGGGTCGGAATTGTTGCTGCTTTATGATTATATATTGTGGAGCCTCATTCACTGCCACCTTCTCACCGAAAATCAGTCGTTAACACGAGTGAATCGTATACAAGGCTGGCGCATCGTAAACAACATCATTGCTAAACATCAGGCAAAAAGTGGTCAAGCGCAAGCATATCTATATATATAAAAATGAAACCCGTTTTCCATTGTCGCGACATCACCCGTGAACGGCTGGACCGATTTCGCTAATTCTTTTAGTACGAGGATGGTTCTTACGCAGAGAAAAAAAAAATAAAAAAAAATTTAGAAAGCGAAGAAGTGCCGAAAACCGGGTTAGATACCTATTATTTATTATTGGTAATATTCGGTAGGTCGGAGACCTGGTAGATGGCACTGCTTTACCGGGCAGAACGACGTCTGCCGGGTCCGCTAGTTTTAAAATAAAAACGACTACAGCGGTAGCAGACTCCTGGAAAACAGACCATTGGGAGTTCGGACAGGGAACGTGTCAAGTTATTTACGCCAAGGCTTTTTCACATTAACACGATACGACATCGCGACACAATAGTATTGCACTTAAACATTTCCCCCGTATTCATAAACGTTTTATAAGCTCATTATAGCTAAAATAGGTATAAAATTCGTTGGTCTTTGTCTGTCATCTTGACATTTATACTAGTAAGAAAGAGACAACAAAGTCCATTTTAACTAAAGAGTCTTATAAGATTTTAATGAATAAACCGTTTGTATTTACGTGTAAAAACCCTTACACTTTGTTCGTAGCGACTGGTAGGAGAGATCAATGCACTTTATTGTAATATATACAACAATTAGCGTAAATGAGCTATTAAGACAACATAGATACATACACACTACTGACAACAGAATAATGGTAGTAGCTTAATCATCGATTAATAAACTCTAATAACAAAAATCGAATGAAGCTAAAACAAATGTTAATAAAAAAACTACACATTTTTGAGCAATTCACACTGAAGCGACACTGTAAATCGTTTGACAGTACAACCGTCAGCAGTTATATTGACAAACGATTAAAGCTTGTCATTAAACAGTGACATTATATTTTTAGTACGAGCACACTGTATAGACAAGACTGTCATAAGACTGACTATTGTTCTAATAGTCTAAGTCGCCAACATTAACCATCTTGAGACGAAACTGACCAATCGCAGCTGCGATGCTGATGAGCTGATGCGATGGGCCACGATACACGGAAATAAATCTTACAACGTTCTTGATTATAATGTGCGCTGGTTAGTGTGAACGGACCATTAAACTACGACCAATATAACACATAACATTAAATAATATGAAGTTGCTTACTTTGTAATGATGTCGCCTGTTGTTTGTGAGATGTTTCATTTTCAAAAATACACTTTCGTTCAAACAATCGCCGATAAATCAATATAAAATAAAAATAAAATATAGCTATACAGTGGGGCTTTTGACAAAGTGCAATAAAACATAGTTGCTCCTTTAAACGTGTAGTAGACAATTTTGCAGTCAATCAACATAAACTTCAGCACCGAACAACCTATTTACACCCAAGAAATAATATACTTTTCATTAATTTTCGTCAACAATTTTGCTAAAGTCACCCCCAAAATAAAAGTCAAATTCACCCTCTTTTCCCATATGCACTTTACAAAAGGCCACGCTGTATAATCGCCCGTAGTAAAACATTATTCAATTGATATAGTCAAGAATTGATATCCGGTATAAATAAAAAATCGGTACTAAATTCAATAAAATCGATAAATGTACGCCTTAGCTAAAACAATCTCTTCTTTCAAAGTAGAAATAATTTACTTAGCAGAGAGAAATATAAAAAAACATCTTTTTTTAAAAAAACGCCCCTTAATTCAATCTATCTGAGTATTTTGGTAGCCAAAAACACCTGTCCGATATTTTTCATCAATCTATACGACGGACTAAATACCGAGTGGAAGGGACCGTCAGGATCAGAAACTTTATGACTATCCAATAATCGTGCTTTGATTTGTCAACACATTAAATGCCACCTCTATTTTCGCCCTATTTTCCAGCGATGCCACCTTATATAAAACGTAGGTAAGCTTTGAAAATACATGCCATCTATAATCTATAAATAAATAAATAAACATTTATTCTGGGGCATTAACAAACACGGTCACCTGGTCTCAAGCTAAGCAGAGCTTGTGTTATGGAAACCAGATAACTGGTATATACTATACTTATAATACTTTTCTTTTGTAAATATATACTTATAATAAATATTTACACCCAGATTCGACACAAACACAAATGTTTATCACTAATGTTTGTCTCGGGCGGGAATCGAACCCACGACCTGCGGCGTGAAAAGCAAGTATCTAATCGACCACGCCACCGGCATGTCAAATGATTGTATATGATTGGCTATATGATGAGTGCCATGAAAACCCAAGAACACGTCTGGCGTGTTCTCTACACGGTTGAAAAGCAATTGTGAAGACACGCCAAGCGTGTCAGTGGCAATGAATGTTTTAACTTATACTTTAGGGAAACCCTAACAGCGAACGGCCAACTTTTCCACTACGGTATTAGTCCTTACCACCAAGCGCACTCACGCCGCGTCATTTCACGAATTGCATTGATGGATGTTTTATTTTAGTTGTCTTTCATTCAAATTGAGTTGTGCGAACAGAGTATGCTGTTGTCTTTGTTTGGTGTGTTGTATTCAATCATTTTAATTTCAAGCATACTTATACAGTACTTCATTAAAAAAAGCCTACTGAGTTTTTTGCCAGTGTTTCTCAGTAATTGCCAGTCATTCACTACACGATGGGAAAGAAATTGGATGCACACTCACGTCACAAAAAACCAATAGTGTTTTCATTCATTTCATTCATACAGAGTAGTCATTGTAAATTTAAATAAAGCAAAATTGACAAAAAGATCCGGTGGAAAATGATTTAAGAAGCTGAATGCATCCTCTCTTTGTAGAGGGCTGTACCTTCCACCCTGTATAATTTCGATTTTCTGTACTCAAGGATCATGCCAATTCTTTGAGAATCTATTCTTACCTGAGGTCCATCTTCATCCTCTTCCTCTGGCTCTTTGTACTTCCTCACCATATGCTCTTCAACTGGTTGGAAGAGAAGGGCCGCGGCCCAGACGTTCAACATTATACCGCCCAAGATTAGTACTGCGCCTCTGAAAAAATATAACATTACCATCAAGCTAATTACCAAAAGTAGCGTATTATCTCAAGATTCTTTGTCTCATTGAAATAAAACTACTTTATAACGGATTTTATCGCGGTTTATTTTAGATTTTAGATCCCGACGTTTCAAAGAGTTTTCAGACTTCATAGTCACGGATGGACTTGTACCATGAAGTCTGAAAAGACTTTGAAACGTCTCGTAATGTGTAATATTCGCGTAAATCTAAGAAATCACTATTCTTTGTCTTGATAAACTACGAGAACGGCTGACCCGGTTTTAGTTTTGCAATATTCGTACAAGTTTAAGGAAAGTTTATACACAATACAAAGTTCGCAGAATCATCTAGTAATCTTTATATTAAAAAAATAATCACTAAATGTGTTCCTAAGCGAAAAACTCGAGAGCGACTGAAGCGATTTCGCTAATTCTTTTTTTAGAATACTCCTTGAAGTACGAGGATGGTTCTTACGCAGAGAAAAATTATCCTCCAAAACAGCTTGACCGATTTTTATGAAATATTATAGGTCGTATTCTGTTTTCGGACCCGGCAGGTGGCACTGCTTCACCGGGCAGGACGACGTCTGCGGGGTCCGCTAGTCTTCAATAAATCGCATCTTTTTAGCTTTGCAGTGACTTATAATTTCAAATCAACAAACATCAAACAAAAATATCCATGGATAATCGCAAAGTATTTCTTTTTAAATAAGCTAACTTTTTAAAGTTAAATAATCAATGTACTTATGTACTATTTATTCGAGACGATACGATTTCTGTGCCAAATGTCATCCAATTCTATACAGTAGTCTTTGTGTGAAAGATTAACAAACAACCACACATCCATACAAACATTCGCATTTGTATTAGTAAGCTTTAGTAAGTCTAAGGGGTGGACATAATGAAATGAAAACGCGAGCGAAATTTTTCGTTACAAGTAACAAGATGAAAGGTCACAGTACGTACCTTTGCAACAAATCGCAGGGCGTATATCTGATTCTACATAATACGAAGTTTTGTTTTAACAATTAGTGAGAAAATTATAACAGACAAAAGAAAAAATATATTTTCAAAAGGCAAAGCGAGCGCTAAATTGTAGTTGGCAAAAATGAAAACTGAAAATAAAGCCCACATATTAAGAAACAGCAAGCGCGAAATTATTCGTTGGTGATAACAAAAGTTGAAAATAAAGGGCATAAATGCAATAGCGAGCGAAGCAAGAGCGAAATCTTTCTTTGGTAATAACGAAAATTGAAAACAAAGGGTACAATCTCGCGAGCACAAAACTTTCGTTGACATAAACGAAAATTGTACCAAAATAAACTATTAAACTAATCAAACAAAACGTACAAACTAGGTTTACATTGGAATTGTGTGTGTTAATGTCCCAGGATATTATTTCTTCACTAGCGGCCGCCCGCAACTTCGTCCGCGTGGATTTCGGTATTTTTCGCAATAAAAGGTAGCCTATGTTCTTTTTCAAGATTGTCTGTGCCCAGTTTCATTAGAAACGGTTGAGAGGTTTAAGCGGGAAAGCGTAACAGACAGACAGACAGAGCTACTTTCGCATTTATAATATTAGTAGGGAAGTAGGTATTTATATTTAGAGTGGGGAAGGGAGGGATTGTATAGATTGATATGTATAACATACATATGTTACTATGATGCCTGGGTGGTCATATCTAACGTGGGTTCTACACGATGTTATACGTTACAGATGTTGAAAAGCAACAATATAAGAATTCGCATATTGAACAGTAGCAATAAAACAATTCCAATTCATCAGCATTGTGCTTGTCTCCTTACTATAGACAGTCATCTCAGACTGACCGACGACATAGCTCTCTTTTGCGGATGACCTAATCCAAGCCGGGCCTCTGGTTCAGTGAGCCGTCTGAGGACGGTCGAACCGATCAAGTACTGTGGCAACTGCCATGAGGGCTCCCCATGTGGGGACGAACCTCGGCTCATGACGATGCCGGGCACTCTAATTTTAGGGGATCGGGGGGCAACGACGTAGCCATTCATACGACTTTATATTTTCACGGGCCCTCCACCGCGATCCCACCACCGCTAATCTCGTGCACCAGGATCGACAACGGCGCCGTGAAGAGACACGGAATTTGAAGCCGGCCAAATCCCGGAACACTTCTACTGTCTTAATTTAATCAGAAAGATAATAGGAACAGTTGGAAAGTCAGATTGTCCACTCCTATAATACGACTACTCAAAGACCTATATATTTATGAGTTACTTACTTGTATCCATAAGTTTCTAACAAAACCCTCAGCACTGGAGGTAGTATGATACTGCCGAACGCGCTGCCGGACATACAGATACCGTTAGCAAGCCCCCTGAGTCGTACAAAGTATGATGTCACTATGTAGACTGTTGGAGGGAACGCTAGGCCAGCGCCTGTGCCTACCATCGCACCGAAACTGTGGACAATATTTATAAATAAAATAATAAATAAAATTTATTGAAAAAAATAATGTAACATACACATAGGGTTTAGCTAATTAGGGATTAGTATACATATGATTGTTGTGTTAGTATTATGTAAAAGTAAAGTGTGTATGACTAAAATGGCCTGCCCGATCTAGGTTTGTTAAACCTGTGTTTCAGGCCAATTTATTTATGATTTTAAAAAGAAAATAAATATAAAAGTGATAGTGACATTATTTTTTGTTTTGTCCGTAAGATAGATAAATTAAAAATGTTGGAAACATATTTTTCTTCTTTTTTGTGTGATTATATAACGGCGATAAGTCCAAGTGAAATCTCGAATGAAGTCACGTCCACCCCTTTTTAGTGTCCCATCTCCTGGGCAGGGGTCTTCTCTCAACCATCTTGAAAGTTGAAAGAGTTTAGGCTTTAATCCACACACGCTGGCCAGGTGCGGGTTGGTGGATTTCACATGTCCTCGAATGATTAGTTCTTAAACACGCCGGGATCCTCAAGACGTTTTCAGCGGTATTGAGCAGCACACAAAGATGTGTGGGCACGACTGGGAATCGAACCCGCGGCCTTATACTTCTAAGACGAGGGCCGTACCGCTCCGCCATCGTTGCTTTAATGCTTATATCTTAATAACTTTTCGTTTCATAAAGTAAGAGATACGGGTCTAACATTTTTTTATAATCTTCCTGACGGATTAATAAAAATATAATTTTTAATAACTTGTCACCTCCCATAATATATGCCGTGGCAATAAATAAACACTTATACGACACGGGAAGAAAAATAAACATGGGTACTTATATACATATGTACCTTAAAAATAAAAATATACTGAAAATAAACCTACAATAAATACTTTTTAACTTTGCGTTGCATTATTGATATTTATATTTATGTAACACACATTGTGTGGTATGATTCAGCATAATGCAGATTGACACTGTATAACACACGAGTTGTGATCTAATCTTCTGCGTATTTATAGCTAGACAATTTAGACTGAATGATACACACGGTGTGCATTAATTTCCTGCGTACTGCAGCTGAATATTTTTTTTATGCTACTAAGTTAACAAACAAGCAAGAAGCAGATACGGCCCATCTAATGGTAAATGGTAATCTGGTTAACGAATCTTTAAAATGTCACACTTAGGAACACAACCAAAAGTTATGGCACTGTTTGTACTCTGATGAAGAAAAACAGTGCCCTATCTCTTTGACTATCTTAGTATCTATCTATTTTAGTGTTGTGTTACTTATCTCCTGCGTACTGCAGCTAGTCAATTCAGACTGTGCGACACACACGCTGTGGACTAATCTTCTTCGTTATTAGCTCAGACGGTATTACACAGGGATTGTGTTTTTAACCTACTGCGTACTGCAGCTAGTCAATTCAGACTGTGTGACGCATACGCTGTGTGCTAATCATCTTCTTTCTTAGCTCAGACGGTATTACACAGGTGTTGTATTTCTAACATACTGCGTACTGCAACTAATCAATTCAGACTGTGCTAATCATCTTCTTTCTTAGCTTAGACTGTGTAATACACGAGATATGTTATAATCTCCTGTATACTGCAGCTAGTCAATTCAGATGGTGTGACACACACGCTGTGTACTACTCATTTGCGTACTGTAGCTAGTGTGCTAGGAAGATTACTTACCTAAAATATAGATATGTGATAGAATACGCGTAAGAACTGAAGATCATCCCAAAAGCGGCGAAACTGCCTCCTATAAGTGTCACTGTTCGATACGACCATTTCACAGACAATATTGATGATAGAGGCCCTGGAAACAGAAAATATAATTATTCATATTATGAAATAACTTTCTGAAAATCTATAATGATTTTATAAGCTGAAGAGTTTTATTTGGTGGAACGCACTAATCTCAGGAAATACAGGCCTGATTTGAAAAATTCTTGCACTGTTAGGCAGCCCATTTATGGAGAAAGGCTATAGGGCTACTTTTATCCCACAGCGAGCCGCGGGCGGAAAGTAAGTAAGTTATATTAATGATTCTTAATCAAAACTAAGCTAAGAACCATTTCCATCTTTTTCGTAGAGCTACGATACTACAAATTTGTACACAGATACCCAGATACATTAGTCAAACTTATAACACCTTTCTTTTTGGTTGGAGGTTAAAGAGTGACCTGTTGGAGAAGTGGTTAGTGAACCTGACTGCTAACACGTCGTGCGAAGGTCGTGGGTTCGATTCCCACACAGGAAAAATCTTTGTGTGATGAGCACGATTGGTTGTTCTATCTGGGTATAATTTATGCATGTATAATGTTTACGTATTTACATAAATAAATTATTGAAGTATTATATCGGTTCCTAATACCCATAACACAAGCAAATATAATTGCTTTATTTGAGACTAGATGGCGCTGTGTGTGTGTGTGAAAATATTGTTAGATATTATACTCACCTAAACTGCTGTACAAGAAGTAACACAAAGCCACTATCCCGGAGGTAGCAGACGCGCTAGTCTCGAACACGTCATTGAACTCCACCAACAGCACACCGAACGATTTTATGGTGCCAGGGATTAAGATATTTACTAGTGTCGCTCCTAGAATAATATCAAACATTTTTACTGTTAGAGTGGTCGGTAAGATACTTGCTTTTGACGCCGCAGGTCGTGGGTTCGATTCCCACCCAAATCAGACATTTGTGTGGTGAACACGTCTGTTTGTCTTGAGTCTGGATGTAATTATTTATATTTAAGTATGTATTTACAGAAAACTATTCTACATAGTATAAAATTATCTGATTTTCATAGTAAAAGCTTTGCTTAGTCTGGGGTCAGATGCCCGTTTGTGTTAACGTCCCACTATATTATCATAATTAATAATATTACTGATTAAATCTACATGTTTTTGTAAATATTAAGATCTCAAAAAGGGCTACGAAGATTTGTATGAAATTGTGTACGCATGAAGTTTTATTAATAAATCAATCTAGCTATTTCCTAGTTTCACTTCCACGAAAAGGTTTTGGCCGTTTTTAGACTAAAAAGAGAATGTCACATAATTTCAGTGACACCTGAAGGGCTTTGGCAGCTTTATTAGAATGTTGCCGCAAAAACTGCAAAAAAATATATTTATTTGTACGACTATTCGTAAGAGTAAATATAAATTTTTGCAGTTTTTTTTTAAGTCCACGTTCGAATCCCAGGGCAATTGAATTTTTGGCGTTGATGAGGGCATAAAAAAAACATGGAGAGTAGATTACCTACGAGAATGCACCACCCCCACTTCCCATCAGGCGGCACCATCTCCCAGTCGCGCTCCGGCGCCGGGCCGATCGTGAACCTTCCCGCACCCACCGCCGCATCTTCTGGTAACTTCACTGGAATATAAATATAACTGGTTAACGGCGAGTCGAGGTTTTGATTTTTTTTGTACTACCAAGCCACCAAACCACATCCCCCCCCCATCATGCTCGCTGTAGCTCATGAAAGTTACACCAGAGGCATCAGTCATTACCGAATTTTTAACGGGTATGATTACCATAGTCACACCCAGGAACACAACTAACAGTTTTCATACTGCGTGTATTCTGTAAGGCGTGGGTACCTCGCCGCACATAGAGCGAGAAAAATCTACTGTACGGACAGTACCTACCCTACCTTTATTATACCTAACCATTAAAACTCAATTTTACCTAGTGGTTATTAATAATGTCAGTCATTTTTACGCGATTTGTTCTACGCGAGAAAGTGGCTGTTGAATGAGGCTCCATGTGGTTAGTAACCATGAAGGAGCAACAATTCCGACCCATCCTCTTAAATAGTGTCACCAGACGTTGCACTGTAACACGACAAGGCCGCTTAGCAGTGCAGCTTTGTCTGGTTGGTGGTCGGTCACTAACCACGGCTGAAGCCTACCATCAGTTATTAACGGTTGTTACAAGTTTAGTCACCTGATTAACACTACCCGGGGACCACGTGTGGGGATTCAGATCAAAGGTGCACTCCTACGGACGAAGATGAACCAATATATTGAGTAACTTACGGCTGTAACAGCCGTTAGTTACTCAGCTATGGTTCAACGGTATCGGTCTCGGCTTTTCAGATACAGTGGTCGAGCCCACACAACTTCGGAGAACGGTTGCAAAATAACGTAAGGAAACTGGCATATCTAAAAACGAAGCATTCAAGGACATATGACATCCACCAACCCACTCTTGGTAGGTCGGTGTGAACTGAGCGTAAACTATCTCAACACTATAGAATATATCACTATTCATATATCATATTGCGATATGGCGTTTAGCAACCACACACGTGAACCAGGTTAAAGAATATTTATAGAAACACAGACGGCTTGGCCAACTGCCAGTTTTGGGACTGGACTCGGCTGGAGTCAAAATAATGCACTTTTTATACCATCACGCTACTAAAATCTTATTACATTGAATGAGGATTCTTGTAAATATAACATCAGCCTATTAAAGAATAACACTCTTGAGTTTCAGTGCTGCGCAGGTCTTCTCTAATCTATCTACATAATTGAAAGTTTTGGCCAGGTGCGGGTTGATGGATGTCACATGTCATTGCAGTTTTCTAAGTCATGTCGGTTTCCTCAAGATGTTCCATCACCGATGTTAAGCAGAGGCAGTTAAACAATTCACACAATGATGTGTAGGCACGACCCACACATACCAGAATCAACTTATATTTCAAAGCTTAATCAGATTGCGATTATACAGGGTAGAAGGCATCTATCATCTGTAGCCCCGCCAGAGAATATTTCAACACCTCCTTATATCTTTCTGAACAAATTCGTGCGGAATCCAAGACAGTTTAGGTGTCCCAGGACTTGGCCGGGTTAAAAACCTGAGTCTCTTCACGGCATACCATCCTGGCTTTGGCGGGATTGCGGTGGTGGGTTGAGTCCCAATACAAAAGGACCTTCTAGAGACACCACTGTTAATAGTTTTTATCCTATAAAGAAACGCCATAAAAATATTTACAGAACACTAAGCAACTTATAAGCTTTCGGTAAATAACGAGAACAAAGTCACGGGCGGACGTCAGTGCCACATAAAACAGAATAGTTAACTATGCTTGTTAAGTAGTATAAACGGATAATAACCTATTATTATACGGCAATCAATGGGAAACGAAGGTCAAATCCATTGTTGTCATAGAATGTCGTAAAATGTAATCATTTATGGGGCTCCATGCGGACCGGCACATTTGGTTCGGTTGTTGTTGATCGGCAAATGCAGCCCGAAGTAGTTAGAATACACATCTATATATTACACCAAGTCGGGTTTATTCGAACACTTATAACTCGAGAATTGATGGAGTGATTTTCGGGGCTTTTTCTTCTTCTTCTTCTTCTTCTTTTAATTATGGTCTCTGCAGAAATTATTCCGCTATTTTGCCAGTGTCAAGTTTAAATAAGTAAAGTTTTTTAAGATTAGTAGTAAAAAACTAAAAAACTGCGACGTTCTAAGACGCCATTTTTTTCTCATCAGGGCTTTTTCAATACAAAATGTCAAAATATCAAATGAGAAGAATAAATGTCAGTATAGAAAAAGGATTGACTTAAATCGACCTAATCTGTAAATGAATGTAAAATGTGGAGGGTAGATGTAAGGAGGACTATCTCTGTGTATGCAAGTGTCCGTCGAAATGTGTTAAATTAGGGTGGCGCTACAATCGCATCAGGGTGAATTTAAAAAACGACGCCAAAAGTTATTAGAGTAAAATAGAACAGTAAACAAGGAAAGAACAACTTCCGCTTCGTTATGCTACTTCGTTATGTTATTGCATACTGTTACTAACTACTTTAGTCAACAAAAATAATAAATCTATTAACTCAGTACACTTCGATCCATCTACAACTGCTACATTGCTAAAAATCAGCGCTGTGGGTCACCTCTTGTAGATACTTACAGCGTTTAATGAGCACTGTCCACGTTTGACACTGATGGGTCACACTAATATTCACCTGATTTTCTTAAATTGTTTTATTTTATTTGATTTTTTTTGTTTTTACATATATTTTTTTTATTTGTTTGCCTCTCCTAAAAAAATAAGGTCGCGGGTTCGAATCCTGGTCGTGCCTACACATCTTTGGGTGAATTATTTCATCTCCGCTGCTCAATATCGGTGGAGGAAAATGTCGAGAGAAAAACCGGCCTGTCTAAAAACTAATCATTCAATTAAATGTGACATCCACCAACCCGCACTTGGCCAGCGTGTGTGGATTAAGGCCTAAACTCAGTCAACTCATAAGATAGTTGAGAAAAGACCCGTGCCCAGCAGTGGGACACTAAAAAAGGTTGAAATGTGTGAGCGAAGTGATTGTGTGTGTCTTGTTTGTGCCGACTAAATTTTTACTTGGTTTTTCTTTATTTCTCTTTCTTTCCTTCCATGCTCGCAGCGGCGCCGTGAAGTGCGAAACGCCTAAACTGTCTTGAATCCCGCACGAAATTAATCAGAAACATAATAAGAGTTGGAATGTTTCGATTGAAACGATTGAAACCAAACAAGTGCGGTAATTGATTTCTACTTTATCTTATCTTATATCTTTAAATGAGCAATTCTTGTATATATATATAATTGGAATCTCGGAATCGGCTCCAACGATTTTCATAAAATTTAGTATATAGGGGGTTTCGGGGGCGATAAATCGATCTAGCTAGGAATCATTTTTAGAAAATGTCATTTAAAAAAAAATACAGAGCAAAGCTCGGTCATCCAGGTACTAATGAATGATTTGCGGTACTTTTATAGACTTTTTGGGGGCTGAGTCACCTTCGTCCGTGGGTGTACACCATTAATTGAATCCCCACACGTAGTCGCCGGGTTGTGCAAATCAGGTGACAGCCAACTGGTGGTAGGCTTGTGGGTGGTTAGTGACCACCCACCAGACAAAGCCGCACCGCTAAGCGGTCTTGCCGTATTCCGGTGTGATATCTGGTGACACCATGTAGTGGTAGGGTGGGTCGGAATTGTTGCTCCTTTAAGGTTTCTAACCACATGGGGGCTCATTCCACTGCCACTTTCTCACCGATAAACATTCGAGTGAATCGGTATACTGGGCTGGCGCGTTCCATCGTAGACTACATCATTGCTTAACATCAGAAAAGTTGTAGTCAAGCGCTAGCCTATCGAAGAATAAAAAAAAATTGACTTCAGGGTATTGGCATAGATTTCATCAAAACCAGTTAAGTGGTCCAACCGTGAAAACGTAAGACTACTAATGCGAAACATCGCATTGTTTTAGTTGCTATGCCAAGAACAATAAAACGTAGCGAATGAGGAATTAATTTGGAGGTCACGAAAAAAAAACAGTTTTTAAAATAAAAGGTTAAGCATATAAAAAGCGGTAAAACGAGAGTCGGATACGCACATTGGGATCCGTACTATCGTAAATATGCGGTACGTCCCCTATTCTGTATGAGATGGAGTGATATACACCTTTGGGTAATACAGGCCTACGGGCTGCAAAACAGGCCACTGACAGGGTCCCAGCTCATGGAGTAGCATCGACGGAGGATCGTTAATGTACTACATCAGCCTTACCATGAACAGCCGTTGGGACTTTAGGACCCAATTCAAGATGCTAGCCCTAATACTGGAACGATATAAGGTACCTATTGGGCGGAGTCTCTAGAGGGCCAAACATAGCGCTTGTTATATCACTAGGTCTAAATGTGCCGTCGCGGTTGTGTCTCTATGGATCCCGTGTCCGCTGTGCGTGGTTGCGGGGTATGACCTACGCCTGCGCCTACGCCTTCGACCAGAGGACTAAGGGGTGGCTTGGCCTTAATCGAGTCCCACATATCCCCGCCTAGTCCTCCGCAAACAGGTGGCGAATGCTTCAAGCATTCTCCATCGTAAAAAAAGGTCTAAATGTGCCGGATAAATCAGTCCCAGTTAATAATACGTATTTCTTATTTTGAGTACGGTACCCTAAAATCAAGCATTACTTAGAATTAATTGGTGTTAATTGTTAATTACAAGTAAATAAATTGTATAATAATGAACCGCACTGACCTCGACACAATCAGACCAGCTGTTGCTAAATAAATGCATTTATGCGTTTTAACCGACAGCAAAAAAACGAGTATGCTCTTAATAAAGGTCACAGAACACAAAAATACTAAAATAGTGTCCCAACCGAAACCTACAGACTAATAATCTCGATTAAGTCGACCCAAACGGAGATGGTGGAGTGAAAATAGTGAAATAGACAAATTCTGGAACAGTTAGTTGGAGAATGCAATTGGATCAGGATAGTTGGAAGGTATCAGAGGAGGCCTTAATAATAACTTGGACATATTCAGGCTGTGCCGGTCAGTTTGAACGGACTACCTGCAGTACACAACGTGTGTGTCACACAGCCTGAAATGACTAGCTGCAGTACGTAGGAGATATTTAAGTACACAACGTGTGTGTAGCAAGTCAGTTCAGTACACTTGGTCGATATTATTATACATAATTTAATATTGAAATGAAATATTAAAATAAAATCATAATTTACAATCTATATAATAAAAATGAATCACTAAACGTGTTGCTAAGCGCAAAACTCGCGAACGGCTGAACCGATTTCTCTAATTCTTTTTTTTTATATTCCTTGAAGTATACGATGGTTCCGGATGGTTTTTTTATGCAGAGAAAAATTAAATAGACTCCGAAACAGCTTGACCGATTTTAATCTATTTTCGCAACCTATAGGTGGCACTGCTTTACTGGGAATGACGACGTCTGCGGGGTCCGCTAGTTAATAATAAAATTATAGTTCAAATGTGTCCCCATTATTGATTACGTCAAAAACCAATAAATGCGTATTGTTTGCCTAATCCGTTCCCTCTTGACAAGTAGCTGTTCGCTCAATTACTTGGCCAGCATGACGTGTCAATTAAGGCTTAACTCTCTCAACATTCAATATAGTTAATAGAACCAGTGGGACGCTAAGGGTAGCTAATATTACTTTGTGTCAATTATGGCATGGTGTATTGAATGCCAATTAACGGAAACAAGTCATTATCTTCTATTTATTGTAAATACGTTTTCTCCGGTTAAACATAAACTATGGCTAGGGATTTGCAATTGACGGACGCAATAGTGGCGGTGGCGTGGTCGGTAAGACACTTGCTTTGCACGCCGCAGGTCGTGGGTTCGATTCCCACCCAAGACAAACATTTGTTTAAGTATGTCTGTTTGTCTTGTGGGTGTAATTATCTATATTTAAGTATAAATTTACAAAAAAAAGTTTTATATGTAGTATATGACCACTTATCTGGTTTCCATAGTACAAGCTCTGCTTAGTTTGGGATCAGATGACCGTGTGTGTTAATGTCCCACTATATATATTATTATTATTACTATTATTATAATTAAAAACTTTCCGGTTGAACTTGACTACGGCTGGAGATTAACGGTTGCAATTGACGTACACAAAGTCACTATATTGTATTTATGCACTTTTTCTGTTGGACTACCACTGAAGATACGCGGTTGCAATTGCAATTGTAGCTAGCCGGATAGCGGTTGCAACCATATCACGTGGGTGGTTGAACCACGCTGCGACTATGTTCAACCCATAGACTTATAGTATCACCCACTTATTCATTATTCATAAACGTCATTTATGCTAAATAGGTTCTTCTTCTTCTTCTTCTTTTAATGATGGCCTCTGCAGAAATTATTCTGCAATTTGCCAATGTTGCCAAGTTTAAATAAGCATACAAACTTTTAAAGATTAGTAGTAAAAAAACTGATAAAACTTCAGCGGACTTGTACGGTCATTACATTAAAACTATCATTAAATAAGTATACAAGCTTTTAAAAGATTAGTAGTAAAAAAACTAAAAATACTGCGACGCTCTAAGACGCCATTTTTTCCTAAATAGGTTAATAATTCGTTTGTCTCTGTCTGCCATCTTGACATTTAAACTAGTAAGAAAAAGTCAAAAGATCTTTTTGAATAAAACCACTGAAGGAAGTGACAAAGCCGTGGAAGAGTATAAAATGGCGTCTTAGAGCGTCGCAGTTTTTTTAGTTTCTTTTTAATACTAATCTTTTAAAAGCTTGTATACTTATATAATGATAGTTTTAATGTAATGACCGTACAAGACCGCTGAAGTTTTATCAGTTTTTTTACAACTTATCTTTTAAAAGTTTTTATACTTATTTAAACTTGACATTGGCAAAATTGTGGTGTAATTTGTGCAGAGTAATTAAAAGAAGAATAAGACCACTGAAGTTTACCTGACATTTGGAGTTGTGATGCCAAATTTGATTTGCCCTTGTCCGAGTTTCATGCAAACAATTTCCTTTGTAATGTGTAGACGACTTGCACTGATCTGTGTTAGATTTGTTATCTCTTTCTGTTTAGTCGAATTGCCTTAAAAAGTTATCAATCGCAGTATTCGTGGTCTTTAATGATCCAGGTTAACTGAGCCGAAGACGCAGTCGACGTGTATTACCGACGACACCAAAAGACTACACTACTTGGGTATCGTTTAAAATTGCTTTTGGTAGCCACATCACCATAAGTTTCTAATATAAAAACTATGAATTTATCCATATCAATTGTTTAACATTTGTATAAATACATACCTGAGTTATGTATTAGAACCAAGACCACGTCATAATTCAATACCTCTTTATGCAATCTTACTCGCTTCTAGCAAAATCATGTTTATTAAAGGGCAATAGTGTTACAGATAATCCGAAATAAAAAAATTTCTTATACGGTCGCATTTTTTGTTGTATTTCTATTTTGAAAGTCGAAAATTCAACTTTCGTAGAATAAAACCGCATCAGAATCGGTTCATCCACTTAAACGCTAAGTGGTAACAGAATCAGTCTCGCCTTTAAAATATAATATAGCGAATTCGATTCTCAGCCTTGCCCATACATCTTTGCGTGGATTGTTTCATCGCCGCTGCTCAATATTCGTGAAAGAAAACACCGTGAGGAAACCGGCATGACTGAGCACTAATCATTCGAGGATAAGTGGCATCCACCAACAAGCACGCGTGTTTAAATTAAGGCCTAAACTCTCTCAACTCGTAAGATAGTTGAGAGAAAACCCGCACCCCGCAGTGGTACAATAAAAAGGGTTGCACTGAGACACTGCGTACCCACGACGCTTTCCATGTTACGTTTGACAAGTCGCCATAATTTTAATTTTTAAATGACACAAGGTTCGCCCTGAGCGCTTTGTATATTAACTCCCAAGGAAACTTTAATTACTTTTAAAGGAACTGCCCTTCCGTATAGACTGGTCCATTTATATGTTATTATCACGCTGAGAAACACAGAATCACACACACAGATACGCACTCACAACATCCCACTTTTAGTGTAAAATATAGACACTATCAAACCATATCACTGACACTCAACTTGTATAACGGAGAAGAATGACTCAACTTCTATAACGGAGAAGAATATAACACGCCATTAGTGTTTTCGATCTGAGGGTTAACCTGAAACTGATATTCGCGTGCGTACTTCGTTTAATTAGACATCCTGTTGTCTAAATTTGTTATTATTAAGATCTGTTCACACGAAATTAATTGTGTTTCGATATGTTTATTAAACAAAGTAATGCATATAGGTGAGCCGCACCACAGTATATTAAGAGCTAAATCAGTACGGAAAATACTTGCTTTTTTAACGCAGGTTGTGGATTCGATTCCCACCCAAGTCAGACATTTATGTGATAAACATGTCCGTTTGTCTCGAGTCTGGGTGTAATTATCTATATTTAAGTATGTATTTACAAAAGAAAAGTATTATATGTAGTATATTGCCAGTTATGACGGGCCGGTGTGACATGGCCGGTAAGATACTTGCTTTTCACGCCGCAGGTCGTGGGTTCGATTCCCACCCGATACAAACATTAGTGATGAACATTTGTATTTGTGTCGAGTATGGGTGTAAATATGTATCCTACTAATATTATAAATGCGAAAGTAAGTGTGTGTGTGTGAAGGTTTGTTACCGCGTATCTCCATAACCGCCGAACCGATCTTATTGAAATTTGGAATGTAGGTAGTGTATACCCTAGAATCGGACATAGGCTAATAATATTTTCAAAAATCATCCCCTAAGAGGGTTAAATAGAGGGGTGAAGTTTGTATGCAACTTTTTATTCCTTGGTCCTATTCATTTAAAATTCGGTACACATAAACCTTAAAACAAATAATGAGATACGGGTTTTTTATTTTTCCATAATTACCCCCACGAGATGTGGAAAATGAGTTTTATTGGTAAAAATTTAAGTTTCTCTGGATCTGTATAGTCTCAAGTCCGATTCACTCCAAATTTGGCACACATATACCTTATAAGAAATCATGAAACACGTGTTTTTTATTTTTCCAAAACTACCCTCAGCGGGGGTGTAAAATGAGTTTATTTGGAAAAAGTAAATATTACATAACTGTTTAACCCTTGGTCCGATTCACTTCAAACTCGGTACAAATAAAGCTTAAATTAAATAATGAAACACGTGTTTTTTATTTTTCCATTTTTTGTATTTTTAACCTAATACCATGCGGGCGAAGCCTGAGAAATTATTCTGAGTGCGATTTTCTTCGAAGTTGATATCAATACTCTTTCGTGCTTTTGATTTAAATTACTCTTTATTTTGACACAATGACATGTTTGATGAAAACAATTCTAAATTTAAATTTTATTTCTTCTTATAAGTATGGTCTAAGAGCCGTAGTGTTTTTTAAGAAACACCTATTGATTTATGGATATACCTATGGGGGCTTGACGATTTCAAAATGTTGCTTACACTCCTACACTACTGAACTAATTTTGTATGGAGATAGTTCGAGACCTGGGAAAGGATAGTTTTATCCGACTACGAAAAAAGGGATTAATGGTCTAGCGCGACAACCGACATCCGCGGGCGAAGCCGCGGGCGGAAAACTAGTAAGTATATATTATTGCACTAGTCACTGCCGCCAGTAACTATGTATGTGTGAACTAGCACATTCAACCTTCATTTAGTGAACGCTTTATAATTTAGCTGAAATTATATCTTCTTATTTACGCAGTTAACTTGAAGTTACTTACGCAGCGCTTCGGGTGCACAAAAACTACAAACACCGTTGAACATCAACAGGTGACAATCAATCAACTGGTAATTATGTTTACTGGTAATAAACTGGAGGTAGACTTCAGCCGTGGTTAGGTTAGAACAAAGCCGCACCGCCAAGCGGCCTTGCCGTGTTCCGGTGCGATGTCTGGTGACACTATTTAAGAGGGTGGGTCGGAATGTTTGCTTCTTTATGGTTTCTAACCCTAAGGAGCCTCATTCTACTGTCACCTTCCTACCGAAAATCATTCGTAATCACGAGTGAATAAGTATATTGGGCGGGCGCGTCACAAATCGTATACAAATTTTTGTAGTCAAGCTCAAGCCTATTTTGGATTAAAAAAATAACCGTTGGACTTATTTAAACATTGGTCCTTCGAGCCGGATTATAAGTTAAACACTTGTCCTTCGATCCAGAAAATTTATTATATAATTATTATCTTGTTAAAACAGCGTGAAAAAAAGTTTTCAATTAAAAAAGGTTTATAAAACGCTCGTCTGCCGTCACTAGGAGATAATTTAACACCTACATGTGAATAACACATCATCGAATACTTAACAGCTTGTTATCATACCCAATTTAAAGCCATAGACAAATATTTACAACTGAAATGACCTCTTCATTCAGTACTAGCACAGAGGACACCAAATTGTAAAGGCATTCTCGACTGTCACGCGGACGAATATCTGTTTTGAGTGGGAATCGAACTCACTCACCGATTCTCGGGCTTAGACACATATCTCTAATAGACATATGTCGAAAATAAATATGGATTTGATTAGATTTCTGTCGTGACGTTTTCGAAATATCACGTGACAATAATATGTCAGTCAGTATTTTGGTCTATTCGAACTTTCGATATCGCTTCGGTATATGATTTGTCTAGAGTACCCTTAATACGAGTAGTCAATACGAAAAAAGTATTCTAATTCTATCATGAACCTGTCAACTGTTATTTATTATTACTAACAATTATTACTAACTACATACAAACATTATATTATTTAAGTTGCGTTCCGATTTAAGCAAACTGAGCTCACAGTGTCTTGAATTCTGAGTGGATTTTGCTTGGGTTTCGGACTAACGCCCAAGCAAAATCAAAACCGAAGCAAAGTCTTAGTGCAAAATGGTATCCTTGTGATTGTCATACAAATGACAATATCTGGATGACCGAGCTTTGCTCGATATCTTTTTTCTAAAAATTATTCCTAGCTAGATCGATTTATCGCCCCCGAAATCTCCTGTATACTAAATTTTATGAAAATCGTTGCGAGCCGACTCCGAGATTATATATATACAAGAATTGCTCCATTTAAAGATAAAAGATACAAGCGCTCGCATGACGTGAACTTGATGCGAGCGTATCAGACAGCGCGTTTGTCAAAATTACAACAGTACGAAATGGGCTATTTTGATCGAAACTTTACTGCAACTGCACATTACGTGAATTAGCCCAATGAAGTTAACAGCGAGTCCAGTCCTATTCCTAACGCCAACTGGTCTGTCACTTGCGCACTCGGTTATGTAATCTAATGGCCGTGACCGTAGTGCTGTGGTGCTTGACCGTGGAAACTTGATACTATAATATATACATAATATGTAAGTACTAAGTAGTGACCCAGATATAACACGGTGCTGAGTAAATAACTATAATATACAGTGTAACCCGTTGTCCTTATGTATTCACAGGGCCGTCATTCAAACACCAGAGGCTGGCTACACTGGTGTTTTTAGTGGGTAGCCCGAGCCCACCAGTGTGAACAGCGACTCCTACATACCCCGCTGCACCCCCTGTGGCGGGGACCCTCAATTCAATCCTTTTTAGTGTCCCACTGTTGGGCACGGGTCTTCTCTCAACTATCTTCTTATGAGTTGAGAGAGTTTAGGCCTTAATCCACACACGCTGGCCAAGTGCGGGTTGGTGGATGTCACATGTCCTCGAATGATTAGTTCTTAGACGGTCGGCCGGTTTCCTCACGATGTTTTCCTTTCCTTCCTGAACCCGCGACCTTATTTTTCTAAGGCGAGGCCCGTACCGCTGCGCCACCGCTGCTCAGCGGGGACCCATAAAAGGTTTTTACCACGAAAAAAAAGTCTTAGAGCACAGATGGTTCTTACGCAGAGAACTTTTTTGAAAAATCAAACTCCTCACAAACGGCATGACCGTTTCGTGTGTTCCTCTGTGGCCGGACCACAGTTTAGTACTCAGATGCTATAGTTCGAAATAATACCTACCTAAAGTCTACCTTCATCGGAATATATATATATTTTTAGTACCTCAAGAGATATCTTTTTAATTAACAATTTATGTGGTCCGGCCTCCAGGCAGTGCTCTCTGGCCGCGCCACATCAAATTAAATAGAGTATAATGAACTATTAATAAATCAATATCCCGAAAAAAACTACCTAAAGAGTACCTTGCATACGACAAATATGGTCCAATAAACCCCTTTAGTTAAGGAGTTATTGGTCGTAGAGTGTGGTCCGGCTAGAAGGTATACTCTGCAGCAAGTCAATTTTGCAATACTTAATATTAACTATCCATAAATCAGTTTCAATAATAGTACCCTTTCTCTACTCTTCGTTGATATTTTTTTCTCTCAAGAAACTATTCACTTTGATTAATTAACCTTTAAAATATGTGGCGCGGCTAGGGAGGATTACTTTCAGCAAAAATAACGAAATATGCTTTATTTCTATATGCCATCGAAAACTGCATAATAAGTACTTCATCAAAAGGTCTGGACTTTGTCTATAAACTTTTATTTTAATTACCCACAATGATTTTGAAAAAGGTGTACTTTTTGGTTTTTGTATTCCTATCTACCTACAACACCTTGTATTAACAATTGTTATTATTTGATTATGAAAATATATATTTGTTTTTTGTAAACTTATTGTTTATTTCAAACCAAAATTTTCATTTACTTCGTCAAATTTACTAACTATTCTAAGGTAGATAGGAATACAAAAACCAAAAAGTACACCTTTTTCAAAATCATTGTGGGTAATTAAAATAAAAGTTTATAGACAAAGTCCAGACCTTTTGATGAAGTACTTATTATGCAGTTTTCGATGGCATATAGAAATAAAGCATATTTCGTTATTTTTGCTGAAAGTAATCCTCCCTAGCCGCGCCACATATTTTAAAGGTTAATTAATCAAAGTGAATAGTTTCTTGAGAGAAAAAAATATCAACGAAGAGTAGAGAAAGGGTACTATTATTGAAACTGATTTATGGATAGTTAATATTAAGTATTGCAAAATTGACTTGCTGCAGAGTATACCTTCTAGCCGGACCACACTCTACGACCAATAACTCCTTAACTAAAGGGGTTTATTGGACCATATTTGTCGTATGCAAGGTACTCTTTAGGTAGTTTTTTTCGGGATATTGATTTATTAATAGTTCATTATACTCTATTTAATTTGATGTGGCGCGGCCAGAGAGCACTGCCTGGAGGCCGGACCACATAAATTGTTAATTAAAAAGATATCTCTTGAGGTACTAAAAATATATATATATTCCGATGAAGGTAGACTTTAGGTAGGTATTATTTCGAACTATAGCATCTGAGTACTAAACTGTGGTCCGGCCACAGAGGAACACACGACCGTTTCGGTAGGTCTGAGAATCGGTCGGAAACTATTTTCGGACCCGGTAAGTGACACTGCTTCACCGGGCAGGACGACGTCAGCGGGATCCGCTAGTTGCTAATAAAAATCTTTTAAGCCTCTACAGTTAAAATTGAATTTTTGCCTTTCTATACTTCACTTTTTAATGTTTTTTATGCACACTCTGCCATACTAAAACTGTTGACAAACTGGTGCCGAATGGCACCAGATAATTACCAGATTGGCATAATATTGCGGTTTACTAATGAAAGATCTTAACTTGGAAAATTCATTTGATATAAATCCAAGATGGCCGCTAATACAAAATGGCGGATTATTATTAATAACTTTTAGTACTTTTTACTAAAACCGTTTAACCTAAAAACTCTTTAGGAGTTATTTTTATAAATAACTTGCTAACCCTGCGAACTTCGTACCGCCTAACAGCCTATACCTAGAAGTTCAAATTGACTTGAAGTACTTTAAATGTACCAATCGTGTGTATGGGAGTATAAAAAAGTGTTGCTTAAGGGCTTTTTCGGGTAATTTTGTTTTTTTAGTATGAACCATCCTCGTACTTCAAGGATAATTCTCAGAAAATAATTAGCGAAATCTGTTCCGCCGCGCCGTTCTCGAATTTTGCGTTGAGCAAAGATTTTATTGCACAGACATGTTCTTTGTAAATTTTTAACTTCAGGTATATTCGCATTGTGTTTTTATTTGTTTGCTTAGGAAAAACAATTAAATACTGTAGTTGAATCTTACTTAACTGCTGTTAGTAAAAACCAATTATAGGCTTGTTGTTGTTCATTTAGATAGGTACTTTTAAAGTTATCTACATATTGGTTTTCCTTACCAAATCTCTATAATATAAAAATGAATCGCAAAATGTGTTGGTAAGCGCATAACTCGAAAACGGCTGTACCGATTTCGCTTATTCTTTTTTTAGAATATTCCTTGAAGTACGATGATGGTTTTTTTTTTTGCAGAGAAAAATTTAAAAAGCTTGACCGATTTTTATGAAATCTTATAGGTCGTATTATGTTTTCGGACCCTGCCGGTGGTACTGCTTTACCGAAGAGGACGACGTCTGCGGGGTCCGCTAGTTTAATATATAAAATTCTCGTGTAACAATGTTCGTTCCCATACTCCTCCGAAACGGCTTGACAGATTCTTATGACATTTTTTATGCATATTCAGAAAGTCTGAGAATCGGCTACTATCTATTTTTTAAAAGTGATAAGGGGTGTTCACCTTAAAAAATATATTATTTTTGATATATATTTTTTATTTTTTTATTATTTGGCATTAAAAACTACATACAACCCAAAATTTTCACCTTTCTATCACCAGCCCCTATTTTTTAGTAGCGAAATTAGTAATACGCGGTACGAAGTTCGCTGTGGCAGCTAGTAAATAACTAAATTACTAGTAGGTACTCATCGCATACATGACGCGACATGATGCATACACAGTGTATACTTATTAATGAATACTGATTGCCTTTCAAGGACACGATAGTGTCAAACTACTGCTAAGTTTATAAATCTACTGTGACAAATTTGCAACAATTTTAATTAAATAAATGACTCCTGATGACATTCATAGAAAAACTGCGTGACTAATAAGTTTGTAATAAAAACACGTATTTTGATTATGTATTATAATAATAATAAATAAATATTCTGTGACATTAACACACACGGTCATCTGATCCCATACTAAGCAGAGCTTGTGTTATAGAAACCAGATAACTGGTATACTATACATATAATACTATTTTTTTGTAAATATATAATATACTAGCGGACCCGGCAGACGTCGTTCTGCCCGGTAAAGCAGTGCCATCTACCGGGTCTCAGACCTACCGAATTTAGCAAATAATAAATAATAGGTATCTAACCCGGTTGTCGGCACTTCTGCGCTTTCTAAATTTTTTTTTTAATTTTTCACTGTGTAAGAACCATCCTCGTACTTGAAGGAATATTTAAAAAAAAGGATTAGCGTAATCGGTCCAGCCGTTCACGCGTGATGTCGTGACAACGGAAAACGGGTTTCATTTTTATATATAAATAGATAAATATAAAAATATATTGCTCTCGTTGTAAGGAAATCCTATACAATGCGAGATCAGCTTATACTGGAAATGTACAGCCTGATGTGTTGCTATGTGTACAAACTCTGCTTAGTTTGGGATCAGATGACCGTGTGTTAATGTCGTAGAATATTATTATTATTTGAGCCATTGTATCCCACTGCGGCACGAGTATTCTCTCAACTATCTTAAGAGTTAAGAGATTGTAGAAATTAAACCATACACACATGTCACATTGACATATATCTCCTCGAGTGTTTCGTTCTAAGCACAGAGCAGCCCACCTCACCATCCGCCTGGAGTATTTTTATGTAGTTCTAACCGAGCATCCACACCGCAGTTACTTTTTGTTGAGCAACATTTTACAACACGGTAACATTAAATAACAATCTCTAACTTTTGAGACTAGTTGTTACTAATTGTTGAGTGCTCAACAAAATATAACAAAGAATAACTTTCGACAACAATCGAGCACATTATCTAACAATGTTATCGATTGTTAGAGCAACATTGACTAACACGACAACATTTACTAACAATGAATAACTTATTGATATCGAGTGTTGCTCAGTAACATGTGTAAATGTTGCACAACAAAAAAGTAAGTGCGGTGTGGACGCACGGTAAAATATGTTGGTTTCCTCAAGATGTTTCTCTTTACCTTTCTTTACATCCCCCAACCTAGTTAAAGAATCATCTCGATAACTTCAGCTATACAATAAAGAAATTCGCATTCAAATCAGTATATTCTTCTAACAGCTATGATGCAACATCTATATATATAAAAATGAAACCCGTTTTCCGTTGTCACGACATCACGCGTGAACGGCTGGACCGATTACGCTAATTCTTTTTTTTAAATATTCCTTTAAGTACGAGGATGGTTCTTACGTAGAGAAAAATAAAAAAAATAATTTAGAAAGCGAAGAAGTGCCGAAAACCGTCTTAGATACCTATTATTTATTATTGGTTATATTCGGTAGGTCTGAGACCCGGTAGATGGCACTGCTTTACCGGGCAGAAAGACGTCTGCCGGGTCCGCTAGTACTTGTATACAGACACATAGACACTTTTACTTAAAAAAAAATAGCCCTTATTTCTACTAAAGTTAAGCTTTAAAATACCTACAAACTAAAAAAAAATATATTTACGCTACGTTAGCAGTCGCCTCTGCGGCGTAGGCCTCTCCTAAACCTTTCCACACCTCTCTTTCTCGTGCCTTATGCATCCATAGGGATCCACACACTTTTACATGGAGCCCTTGAAAAAGTGGGAGTAGTAATTAGGTTTCAAAAGGGTCGGCAACGCGCGACACCCATTTGTGTCAAACATGGGCATTGCTCAGTAAACGCTGTGAGTACCTACTAGAGATGACCCACAACACTGATTTTCAGCAATATCCATATTCACACATTCCAAGATTGTCATTGAAGGTTAATATTTAAAAATTCCATTCCTACCTGACAGTGGCTTGTACCTAGATTTTCTTGGTTTCGACATATCCCGATTCATTACAACAATATCACAATAGTTTCACAATAAATCAACTTCTCAATAAGTAATAATAACGATTTTTAAGCCAAAAAATCGTAAATACTTCGAACCGAATTACACTTCGACGCAAAACTTTCCACTGCGAGATACTAAAACACTACGAACATTCGACAATCGACTCGCGACGCCTGACCATGACAGTTGATAGAAAAATAAAAGTACCCACATTTTTAGAAATATGTAATGGTTATTTTATAAAGCCGACACACGGGGCCCGTGGGTCATGTCGCGTCACAAGACCTATCGGTTTCATACATTTACTATGCGTTTCAAATAAGAATAGGACTGGACTCGCGGCTAACTTCATATGAAAAACCAAGCAAAAGTAGCGTCAGCATAAAATATCAATCCACACATTATAGTATTGTGTTAAAATGTATGAAAAAGTCATTTATTTAGAAAAGTAAAGTTACGTGCTAGGATGCCACATTTTTTACACAAATAAGCAGAATCGCGTTTTATCTTCATAACACCACTTTTTCTTCTGTAGTTAAATAAATATATTGGTACCATATATTCGAGTTATATACCCAACCTTAACAACCCACAATAAGATAAACCCATTTTTTTAATTTTCATTTGGGTGTGATTATTTTTTCAAACAAACATTTTTGCCTACTGTACTAGAAAATGTAAAGTCGCTGTGTATTCCGTTCCAAGATGGCGGATTTCCAGTCCTATTCCTAATTGAAACGCATAGTAGGTACCTATTACTAGTTTTCCGACCGCGGCTCCCGTCCGCGTGTACATCCTTAACCTCTTTTTGCGCAGTCGTATAAAAACTATCCTATGACCTAACGGGTCTCACTCAAACTATCTCCATACCAGTATTTTATACGGTATATATCCATACCATACAGGCTAGCGGGTCCCGCAGACGTCGTCCTGCCCGGTAAAACACAGTACCTACCAGGTCCGAAAATTACGACCGATTCTCAGACATATCGAATATAGATATAAGATTCCATAAAAATCAGTCAAGCCGTTTCGAATGAGATTGCATTTTTTTTAATTTTTCTCTGCGTAAGAACCATCCTCGTACTTCAAAGAAAAACTATTACTGGGGAGCCTTTGAAAAAAAAAAAACAAAAAAACCGCGCAACGCTCGGCCATTCAGGTAACTAGAGACAATTAACAGAATTGCAAACGATATCGGAGTTGAAATGTTGTTGTGAAATTTGTTTCGGATATTTTCATTATTAAGAAATTTCGCCACGAATCCCCGTAGTAATCCAAGGGAAAACCCACATTAACCAATACTTTGTAACTTTCAATTTATACTGGATTTATACTGGAAATGTATATCTAGATGTGTAACTGCGTGTACACACCTACAAAGTTACATAATAGTACGTAACTAGAAGAATTGTACAATCATTTAACATTTCCATTTATATTGAAATATATCTATTACAATAAATGAATTATTTAGTAGATAAAAATTATGCGCTTGTACACGATGTACGCATTGTCTGGTAAAACGCCGCGCGTGACGACGCGATGAGCGAGGCTACGTTCAACCGAACCGTCAATCGTGTGTCAAAAGGAGATTACAAAAATAGATTTAAACATAGAATAAAAATGCTGTTTTCAAATGAAACGCAGTCGTGTTTTCAACCGACTTCAAAAAGGAGGTTTTAAATATTACTAAGTTTTTTTGTATGTATGATAAGCGATAATTTTGATAGTTTCTTTTTTGTTTTAAAGGGAAGGGCTTTTCTGACCTTTTCTGATGACCGCTTTTCAATTTTATCAAAATGGATAGAGCGGCTTTTAGGTAATTACTAAAACATTGAAGTCGGTTAGTATATTTTTTAAAACTATTGTTGATTTTAAATCGCATTTCCCTGTTGTTACTTGTACTTTTTAGGATGCTTCCGGTTAATCACGCGAACGACAACTAGACGACTAAGTTAAATATATGGGCAACCGCAATGCGGCTATTCGGAGAATGCGAATGCGAAATAGATTACGGAATAAATATTCTACATATTTTATAGAACCAGTCCGATTGTCTATATACATAACGGTTTTTAAATAAATTTCTAGATTTCATTCGTTTAAGCCTTAGAGCATTTAACATGGGTGGTGTATACACAACAACTGTACAAAATTGTTTCTGCTAGTTTTTGGCGAGGTAACCACGTACAGCACACATGTAAAGTTGAAGCGTCTTTACAAATGCACACGTATATAAAAGCTACACACAAACACAAAACATGAACAGTTTATGCATACAAACTGTTCATGTAGCTCGGCTGATACTGCGCAATACCAATTCTTAAATTTTCTAAAGTTTACGCTACTCTCACACGACCGATTTTTCCACCGATTATGTGCAACTCAAAACAAAACTCAAGGCCGTACACAAAATGGGTCATAAAAACCGGTCGTGGGCGGTCAGCCTACAGCATTCATTCACTCCTTTTACTGTCCCACAGCTGCATGGGTCTCTCAACTATGTACACCGTACCGCGAGTACCTTATTATGATAGCTCAGGTGAGAAATAGGGTGGTCTCAGATGATCACGGTATTTATCCAAGTAATATTTTTCTTTTGTGAGAAAATGTTTTATCGCTCGTTCATCAGGTACTTGACAATTAATTTACAATATTCAAGATACTTTCCCTGCATTCTGCATAGCTGTGGGACACCGTGTAGTGTGCACTTACCTTTTTTGGAAGACTTGACTGCCAAAAGCTCTCCATCCTGCCGTTGGCTCGGCACAATCAGCACTTGGTTCGCTTCTAGAAGCTTCTCCTCCGCCTCATCGCCCTCCGTCTCTTCAATAACGGTTTTCACCGGTGCCGCCATCTTGTTTTGTTATACAAAATGGCGCCCAATTCTCATAGTATGGAATGTGTTATTCTAATGTTATTTTATAGGTAGTTTTAGCTACATAATTGTATTTAGTTCAGTCTTGTTTCATTGGCTGCTGGCGTCTGGAACAAATAAATTATTTGTATTTAACTTCTGTCAAGTGAAAAAAAAACAACATTTTAAGAGCAGTGGTGGTGCAGCGGTATTTGCGTCGCCTTTGAAATATAAGGTCGCGGCTTGGATCCCCGGTCATGCCCACACATCTTTGTGTGAATCGTATAATAGCCGCTGGGAGGAAAATATCGTGAGGAAGTTGGGTTTTCCTTCAAAGACCTGTAACACCTACAGCCCTGCATTAAGACTACGCGTATAAAATTTCAAAAAGTGTATTTATTATACCGCCAGAGAAAACTTGTAAGCGCGATTCAGGTCCGCTGAAGTCACTACTCTAAGTTCGCATACGTAGTAACAATTTCCTACAGTCCGTAACTAATCCAAGGACTTATCTCTGATAAATCAACCATAACGAGAATTCTACAATTGTTACAAGACGAAATAAATAGTAAACTTCACCACCGATCCCGCAAAAGAAAGTCGGTACTCCCGGATGCCTTACGATTCCTTTCGAGATAGTATACAGGAAGCCCTGATGCAGGGCGGTTGGGGTAGTAAGTCCTCGACGGTTTACCATCCTTACGATGTGTACACGCAGTGCTAATGCAGAGCGGCTGGTGTAGTAGGTCCTTGAAGGTACAGTTTTAGAATACACCGAGTCGGTATATCCTAAACCCTATCTTCAAAGACCTACAACACCAACCGCCCTGCATTAGGACCACGTACTACAATTCCAAAAATTGTATTTACAATACCGCCAGTGAAAACTTCGTTAGCGCGATTGAGGATCGCTGACGTCACTACTCAAAGTTCGCGTACATAATTAACAATAGGGACTTTGCATAAAATTTTAATTTCAATTGGTCGGTAAGATAATTGCTTTTCACGCCGCAGGTCGTGGGTTCGATTCCCACCCGAGACAAACATTAATGATGAACATTTATGTTTGTGTCGAGTCTGGGTGTAAATATCTATTAAAAGTATATATTTACAAAAGAAAAGTATTATTTGTATAGTATATACCAGTTATCTGGTTTCCATAACACAAGCTTTGCTTAGCTTGGGACCAGATGACCGTGTGTGTTTATGTCCCAGAATATTTATTTATTCTAACTTGAATATTTTACAAAAAAATATTTAAATAGTATATCCGTTCCTAGTACAGGAGGTAGTTCATAACACAATCAAATATAATTGCTTAATTTGGGACTAGATGGCGCTGTATGTGTGAAAATATTATGGGCGTTCACTAATTACGTGAGGTGAAATAAAATATAAAAAAAGTAAAAAGTATTCTTATTTCAATGTGTGATATTCGCGTAAATCTAAGACAATATTACGTGAGGTGTTCAATGGGGGAGGGGATCAAGCTAAATCATTCCAAATCTCGAGTAGGGCAGAGGGGGGGGGGGGGTCTTCGCAAATACCACGTAATCATTTTTCTCGGAATAAACGGTGTAAAATTGCGCAAAAAAATATTTAAATATATAAAAGAAGAAACTGACTGACTGATTGACATATCAACACAGAGCCCAAACCGCTGGGTCTGGAGACTCCAAATTTGGCGCATAGGTTCCTTGTGGGGTCTAGGGGTGCACTAAGAAAGGATCTTTCAAAACTCACCCTTTAAGGGGGTGAAACGGGGTTCTAAAGTTTGTATGGAGAAACAAGATTAGTGAGATCAATTTCGCGGGCGAAGCCGGGGGCGGAAGCTAGTTTCTAGAATAAATTATCGCCAAAGGTGAGACAATAGTATTTGTCGTATTCGTCGGAACTTCGCACCGCAGCGAAGTAGCAGTAAGTATTGTTGGCTAACACCTAAACGGATGTATCAATTTTTTTAACGTCGCATACCTAACGCAACTCAAGATTCTTTACGTCCAGCTGTCCTGAATCGCACAAGCGATGTTTCACCGACAATTAGCATAAATGTACTTAGAGCAGCCCGAGCCCATAAAACTAGAGTGGCCGGCAACATCCTCAGCCGAGGTTCGTGCCCAAATAGGGAAGTCCTGAAGGTAGTTCTCAGCGAAAAAGTCCGGTGAACCAATAAAGGCCCTTCCGGCTAATTGGGTTAGGTAATCCGCAAAAAATAAACAGTTGGAGACCGCGGTCGGAAGATCATCACTTTTCACTGGAGGGTCTCCTACCATCTGATCCTCCAGTCTCCACAAGTAGTAGAACTAAATATTTATGATTTAATCATATACTTCAAAATTTTAGTTTCTTCTTCCAACTGTCATATAATCAGTCAGATACAATTACATACAAACAATCAGGGGTTCTCAACCTTTCCAGGCGTAGTCAGTTGTTACCTACTCTGGTAGCTTTTAGAACTCGTTTGTTGTTAGTGGAGTGATTTTGGTAAAATATTACTTGAACCCTGTTTAGTGTCCCACTGCTGGGCACGGTTCTTGTATCATCTATCTTACGAGTTCGGGCCTTAATCCATACACCCTGGCCAACTGCGGCTTGGTGGATGTCAGATGTCCTCGAATTATTAGGTTTTAGACATGCCGGTTTCCTCACGATGTTTTCCTTCACCGATTTAAGCAGCGGCGATGAAACAATTTACACAAATATGTGTGCAATCGAACCTGCGTCTTTATATTTCTAAAGCGAGGCACAGCTGCGTCCGCGCTAATCAGCCAATTATAAATTGAATATTCTGTTTTGTTTGAATACTTTAAGATCCAAATTAGTCAAATCAGACCACCCGTTCTCGAGTTATAGCGAGACTAACGAACAAAATTGATTTATAGATACCTACTAGCGGTCCGCCCCAGCTTCGCCCGGGTAGATTTGGCCCACTCAACAATTTACAAAAAATGTGATAAATAAAGAACCGCTCAACCGATTTTGTGCAAACTTCACATAAACCATCTAATAAAGTCCGAACAATGGTTAAACATTTGGTTTGAATAGGTAAGCCCGTTTTTGAGTTATAAAATTACAACGAAAAGTGGCATTGATTTTTATATATATAGAATAAGATTTTTTTCACCCTTTAAACCTTCCTTAAAATGTTCGTGGAGGTCTCCTCGTCTCCTCCACGAACATTTCAAGACCAAGATAAGATAAATCCGTTCAGCCGTTCTCGAGTTTTAGCGAGATTAACGAACAACAATTGATTTTTATATATTTACTAGCTGCACCAGCGAACTTCGTACCGCGTATCACTAATTTCGCTATTAAAAAATAGGGGTGATAGAAAGGTGAAAATTTAGGGTTATATGTAGTTTTTTTATGCTCCATAATAAAAAATAATAAAAAATTATCATAAAAATAAAAATCACTTAGAGGTTTGAAAAATATATAGTATCCGATTCTCAGACTAACTGAATATGCATAAAAATTTCATAAGAATCGGTCAAGCCGTTTCCGAGGAGTATGGGAACGAACATTGTGACACGAGAATTTTATATATTAGATATAGGTATATTATTTAACAAACTGTGGTTTGCCAACAGTTTGAGAAACACTGATCTAGACTAAACAAACATTGATACAATCCTAATGCATATTTACGTACCACGAGTAGGCATAACGACTGATAAGATTATTATACACCAATCCTCCATCTCTATCGCACAGGGATCAGTAGAGTGAGATAGATTAAGCTTTTAATATCTTTTGTTTATACATTAATACATACACCACGCCTGTTATCAGAATATGTAGGCAGAGGTAAATATCCCATAAATCAACCACTTTTCGCCGGCTTTGTTTAAGTCGGGAATTCCAAACTTCTTAATCGGGGAACAATTCCAAACTTCGAGCTGCTTCGCTTCTAAGTATATTATAAAAGTTGTTTTGCTCGATCCGGGAGCTCGCGGATAAACGAACACATTTATCTACCACTGAACCATCGAGAGTTGTTTGTGTGTGGAATTTTACCCACATGACCTTGCACGTGACCACTGGCTGAGGCTAAAATGAGGTGTAGGTAATCAACGGTGGTAGGCTCCGGGTGGTCACCACGACCCACTGATTCGACCTTAACCAGTTTTTTAGTGTAGTGTGTACCATCGATCTACATTTTGGTACTAAACGAACGTGAACGCTGCCAGCACACGGACAATTTTTATAGCCGAATTTGTGTAACTCAATACAGCAGCGTAAGGCTGCCCGCCCACGACCGATATTAATGACCGACTCAACGCGTGGCATTGAATTTAGTATTGAGTTGCACAAAATCGGCCATAAGAATCGGTGAAGAAACCAGCCGTGTGCGGGCAGCGTAAAGCCTCGCGCGTTGAGCCGCATAATCGGTCATAAAAAATGGCCGTGTACGGGCAGCGTTACACAATAGATTTTGATGACCTATTCTAAAAGCGACTCAACGAGTTGCCTCGAGTGTTTTGTACGCAGCCCGAAAGTGGCCGATTTTACCACCGATTATCAGCGATTTTGTACAACTCAATACTACGCCACCACGCCACACGTTGAGTCGGCCTCAAATCTGTCGTGTAAGGCCGTTCGCCCGCGGCTGATTTTTATCACCAAATTTGTGACCGACGCGACGAGGCATAAGGTTTAGTATTAAGTTGCCAAAATCGGTGGAAAAATCGGCCGATTGCGATAAGCGTCCATGTTCGTTTAGTCTAGATCAGTGTTTCTCAAACTGTACATAGATAGTACACACTAAAAAAACCCGTAAGCCAGGTCGAAGAATATGGCCGTACATACCTCCTTTAAAATCTTCTACTGTTCCGTTCCAACTGTCACTTGACCGGTTACAAAGATTAATGAGCTTAAATTTCCACACAAATATTTGTAAGAGATTTTTCATAATTTTTCTCCATATTGGAATCTTTCCAAAATGTCGGGAGTCTCCGGCCGATGACTCATATAAGCGTCACGGATCGGTCATTAAACGCGTAATTACGTCTGAATGTCTGGCATAAAGTGTGGAATTATTTCCTTGAAGATAGAGATGCAGACGACACTTCGATATTTTTCAAACATCGATACATCGATGTTACATCGTTATTCACGAGCAATGTTATATAGCGCCATCTTTCGTGCTATCCGTGAACTGCTCACACAAACAGATATCTATCTCAGTCACAAGTATAGATTATTCTATTTATCGTCTCTTTCACTCTAAAATATGTACAAAAGAAGGAGTATCTTAGCTTGTAAGCTTGCTCACATGACGGCGACGACCATTGTTTTGATAGTTGTTTGTAAGCATGTTATCGATACATCGATTTTTTACAAGCATCGACATAATGTTTGAAAATATCGATGTTTTGAAGAGCGATGTTACATCCCTACTTGAAGAACGTGTTTACTATGTCTGGAAAATAACTTAGACTGTCTGTGTAGTAGATTATCGTAGTACGTGCAAATATACGCCCTGTTTGGCTAATTTATATGTTGCTAAGTTTCCACAACGTATGGTACAGAAAAAACATACAAAGTAAAATACCTATTTAAGGTAAACTGTGAGAACAACCGACAAGGCCGGTGGTAGTTATTATGAGTGCAGGGTAGCAGGTTCAAATCCCGCGCCAGACAAAAAATATGATGAGACTAATTTCATTTTTCATTCCATTTGATGTTTCATTTCGAGAACATGTCACATCCACCAACCATCTAGGCCAGCGTGTGATTAGTAGATTAAGATGTAGATAAAGGCAAAAACTCTGATAATTGAGAGAAGACGAGAGCCCAACAGTGGGATACCCACTATTTTTATCACGACTTGTCAGCATAAACTGCCAGCACTGTAGGGGATCATATCTATGTATAATGATGATAATAATAATGAGCGACAGTGGCACAGCCTTAGAAATATAAGTCGTGGATTCGAGTCCCAATCGTGTCCACACATCTGTGTGTTCCATTTCAACCCGCACTTGACCGGTTACAAAGATTAATGAGCTTAAATTTCCACACAAATATTAGTAAGAGATTCTTCATAATTTTCATCTCCGCTGCTCAATATCGGTGAATGAAACCATCGTGAGGAAACCGGCATGTCTAAGAACTAATCATTCGAGGACATGTGACATCCCCCAACGCGCACTTGGCCAGCGTGTGTGGATTAAGGCCTAAACTCTGTCAACTCGTAAGATAGTTGAGAGAAGACCCGTGCCTAGCAGTGTGACACCAAAAAGGGTTGAAGTGAAGTGATAACGATAATAGTGTATATAGTGACACCAAAATATTATTAAAGAACGATTTTGTCAAGTTATCGATTTCCTTATCGGCTGTTCAGATTATAACTGTTCCTTTATCAAACTTGCTATTAACTATTCATTTGTTGCTAGTGATCGAGTTGTGAGTTTTAAACCCCGACCAGATACATATAGACACCGTATATAGCTAGGCGTTCGTGCTCGGCTTCTTTCCGGGTGGGGGGAAGAGACCCTTATGTATCACACTTCAACCCTTTTTAGTGGGCTATGGTTATTGTGGGTTATCCCTAAGAGATAGACATATACCCTTTTAAGGTTTGCAATACTGTGAGTACATTATTTTGATATATCTCGTAGGGGTTAGCCAGTGTTTGTAATGTAAGCACAAAAAATGCGTTAATTTACGACATCGCATCAGAAACATCTAAAATTATCAGTGTTTTTCTACTATATTATGCATGTATTATATACATAAACCTTCCTCTTGAATCACTCTATATGATAAAAAAACCGCATGAAGATCGGTTGCGTAGTTTTAAAGATTTAAGCGCACATAGGGGTATAAGGGACAGGAATGCGACTTTGTTTTATACTATGTAGTGATAAGGGATTTCTCCCTGATAAACAAAAAAAGTTTCCAGCCGGTGCTCCCGACAAAACTTCGACGGACTCCAGTGTGGCGAATTGACTGACACGACCAGCGACAGATCGTTTGCATCACTGAGGCCTAAACGAACTCTCCTCAAGACGGGGGTATCTCAAAACCTACTTTCTGACTCCGGATGAGTGCTGACAAGTTTGAACATACCCAACACTTCGTTTTATCCGAATACGGGGGTTGAGTCACCTTCGTCCGTGGGAGTGCCCGCAAACCGCACCGCCAAGCGGCCTTGCCGTGTTCCGGTGGTGGTCTGGTGACACCATTTAAATAGAAATAACAAAGTAGAAATTGTTGCTACTTCAGGTTTCTAACCGCGTTCAATCGTGGACAACATCATTGCTTAACATCAGGCAAGTTGTAGTCAAGCGCAAACCTATTTCAGAATAATAATAAAATCGAACCCGCGACATCAACGATTAGAGGCGAACACGCTTTGACTATCTATCACCCACACCACACCGACACAAAGGTACAATTAGCTAGAAAAGTTGGTAACGGGTTAAATATTACAAAATAATTTAACACAACAACATAAAGGCTTTAAAAAAATTACTAACCGACTTCAATGTTTCAATAATAACTCAAAACCCGCTTAATCGATTTAGTAAAATTTACATGAGACCACATTGAAAGCATATTCAAACAAAAAAACAAGAATCATCAAAATCTTAGAGCATTAAACACGGGAGGTGCTATCTATACGCAACTTCTAGTACTGAATTGTTCCTGCCAGATTCTGGAGGAGGCGAGGTCGTCTTTACAAATGCATGCTAAAATAAAAGCAACATACAAACATGAAACACGAACAGTTAATCCATACAAATTGTTCATGTACGTCGGCAGAGGGCAACGGGAATACGCGCGATACTGATTCCGTGTTAAGTTTTATGAGATCCAAATCGATCTATATTGGATATTATATAAATACTAGCTGCCCTAGCGAACTTCGTACCGCGTATTACTAATTTCGCTATTAAAAAATAAGGGTTGGTGATAAAAATGTAAAAATTTGGGGTTGTATGTATTTTTAATGCCACAATACAAAAATAAAAACAAAAAATTTCGTCCAAAAATTAAAAAAAGTTAAGGGTGAACAACCCTTATCACTTAGGGGTATGAAAAATAGATAGTGATACGGAAAAAAATTTGGTGAAAATCGGTAAAGCCGTTTCGGAGGAGTACGGTAACTAACAATGTGACATGGAAATTTTATATATTAGATCGCGTAACATCTATATATATATATATATAAAAATGAAACCCGTTTTCCGTTGTCACGACATCACGCGTGAACGGATGCACCGATTTCGCTTATTCTTTTTTTAAAATATTCCTTTAAGTACAAGGATGGTTCTTACGCACAGAAAAATTAAAAAAAAAGAAAATTTAGAAAGCGAAGAAGTGCCGAAAACCGGGTTAGATACCTATTATTTATTATTGGTTATATTCGGTAGGTCTGAGACCCGGTAGATGGCACTGCTTTACCGGGCAGAACGACGTCTGCCGGGTCCGCTAGTACTTAATAAAAAAACATACAGTCAAATTGAGAACCTCCTGAAGTTGTCAAAATCCGTCACAGTTTTATTTCAATACGTTAATCAACTTTTGTAGCTTACTGTACATTAAGATAATACACGTTTTGTATTAATTACACTTTTACAATTGCCTTGATAGTCGGGTACATTCTTTTGACCTCGCAGATAACTCAATGTAGGTCAGTATTGTAGTCTTGTCTCAAGAAATTACTTTATCTACCTACTTTTTTGAGGTCCTGAGTCACCTTCGTCCGTGGAAGTGTAGGTACCTTTAATCTGAAATGCGACACGTGGTCCCCGGGTGGTGCAACTCAGGTGACAATAAACTGGTCGTCGTCGTAAACCCTCTTAGTGTCCCACTGCTTTGCACGGGTCTTGTGACATCCACCAACCCTTATTAGGCCAGCGTGTGTGGATTAAGGCTTAAACTTTCTCAACTCTTTAGGCTTTTATCCACACACGCTGGCGTAATGCGGGTTGGTGGATGCCACATGTCCTCGAATGATTAGTTCTTAGACATGCGCTGTTCAATATCTGTAAAATAATATTATGAGGAAACCCGCATGTCTTAGTACTAATTATTCGAGGACATGTGACATCCACCAACCCGCACTTAGCCAGCGTGTGTGGATTAAAGCCTAAACTCTCTCAACTCGTAAGATAGTTGAGAGACGACCCGTGCCCAGCTGTGGGACAGGATTACTTAATAAACTTGTATGTCCGTGAGGTTGATCACAGCATTAGCTTATTTTATTACAAGACCTATTGTACATTTAATCTGTGTATCACAAATAACCTTATTTGATTTGTAATCTGACGGACCGTTGGCGTGGTCAGTAAGATACTTACATTTCACGCGGTAGGCCAGGGGTTCCGTTCCCACCCGAGACAAATATGGGACACTAAAAAGGGTTGAAGTGTTCCTCAATAAATGAGTAATCTCATACAATATTTAGACAAAGAGGTGGTTAGTAGGTATAATATCACTCTTTTTGCCGGCGCAGCAGTTAATAACAAAACAATATTTTCCAATTAAGCAAACAAACAATAAAATCTAACAGATGTTTGTCAAAACATTTCCATCTCCGAAACAATTATACCAATTAGAATACTTTATATAGGTCAGAGTTGTTAGCCTTGTTTATGAAAGACGTCATGAAATGTAATTGACCATCAAAAGCGGAAGATTTTAAGAGATAGATTGGTGTTTGTTATTAAACACTGGAGCTACAGTAGCCGTGAGACCAAACTAAAATGGCGAGGCATTATAGCGTTGAGTACCTACGTACTACTACTTACTGGGTTTTTTATCCTATAATAAGTTTGCGCTTGACCACGACTTGCCTGATGATGTGAAGCAATGTTGCAGTCTACGGTGGATCGCGCTTACCTAATAGATACCGATTCACTCGTGACTTGAAGACAGGTAGATTATAGCTATAGAGAAACAGAGATGCCGGCAACGAATTCCACAACATGGCAGTTCGTTCGTTCGTTCTTTGGTTTTGTTTCAAACTAGCTGACACCCGGCAGACTTCGTACTGCCTCAATCGACTGCTGTTTTTATGGTTTTCCCGGCAATTAATCGAATTTATCTCACCTTTTAAACCTTCCCTAAACCTCCACAAACATTTCAAGACCAAGATGAGATAAATCCGTTTTCGAGTTTTAGCGAGACTAACGAACAGCAATTGATTTTTATATATACATATATTGCAAATTAATTTATCTTACTATGCGTTTCAAGTAACAATAGGACTGGACTCGCGGTTAACTTCATACCAAAAACCGCAAAAGTAGCGACAGCACAAAATACCAAACCACAGACAATAATATTATTTTTAATTAAATGAAGTGAAGTGATTTATGTAAAAACTTTACTTAAGTATGTAGTTATAATGCAGCATGTCAATGAAGGAAAACGTCGTGCTGAAATCGAAATATCCAAGGACTAATCATTCCTTATATAATTATAGTTTTAATGTAATGACCGTACATGACTGCTGAAGATTTATCAGTTTTTTACTAGGTACTAATCTTTAAAAGCTTGTATACTTATTTAAACTTGACATTGGCAAAATTGCGGAATAATTTTTGCAGAGGCCATAACCAAATGAAGAAGAAGAAGAAGAGGACTTCTGACATCCACCAACCCGCACTTGGCGAGCGTGCAACTAAACTCTCTCAACTCGTAAGATAGTTGTGAGAAGACCCGTGCCCAGCAGTGGGACACTAGAAAAGGGTTGAAGTGAAGTGGTAATACAGTGTAGGCAGAGGTGAGCTGCAACTAAGATTCACTATGTATATTAAAAAAGCATATTTGCTCGACCCGGGAATCGAACCCTCGCGGTTATTATAAGAACACACTTTCTACAGAACCAACAGCGCAATTAAGAACCATCAAAGGCAGTGTATTAATAGATTACTCGGTAATTAGTGAGTTTATAAAGGAAATGACGTCATCTGGCTTGCTCAAGGCGATTAGTAGAAAGTAGGAATAATGAGTACTTGCTAAGTACTTATTTTTATACTAATAAGTCGATAAAAGACATAATACATATTATTATAGTTTTTTTTATTCTTCGATGGGCTGGCGCTTGACTACACTTGACTATTGGTATACAATGGAACGCGCCAGCTCAGTATACCGATTCACTCGTGATTACTAATGGTTATCGGTGAGAAGGTGGCAGTGGAATGAGCCTCCCTAAGGTTAGAATAGTATTTTCCCCTCTACTTTCACGTTTCCCTCTAAACTTTCATCGTTTTGAGGAAAGTGTCTCTACCGCTGAGATTTAATTCACTTCACTTCAACCCTTTTGAGTGTCCCATTACTGGGCACGGGTCTCCTCTCAACTATCTTATGAGTTAAGAGTGTTGCGGGTTGGTGGATGTCACATGTCCTTGAATGATTAGTTCTTGGACATGCCGGTTTCCTCACGATGTTTTCCTTCGACGATATTGAGCAGCGGAGATGAAACAATTCACACAAAGATGTGTGGGCACGACCAAGATTCGAACCCGCGACCTTATTTGTCTAAGGCGAGGCCCGTACCGCTGCGCCACCGCTGCTCTAGCGAGATTTAATTATGAAGAATAAACTGCCCCAACCATCAAGAAGACTAAGGAATGATTTTTGAGCCGGTGGCGTGGTCGGTAACATACTAGCTTTTCACGCCGCAGGTCGTGAGTTCGATTCCCACCAGAGACAAACATTTGTGATGAACATTTGTGTTTGTGTCGAGTCTGGGTCTAAATATCTATTATAAGTATATATTTACAAAAAAAAAGTATTATGTGTATAGTATATACCAGTTATCTGGTTTCCATAACACAAGCTCTGCTTAGCTTGGGACCAGATGACAGTGTGTGTTAATGTCCCAGAATATTTATTTATTTTTATACATAAATTAATAAATAGTGTCTTGAGATCCTGTACTACACTTTACAGTATGTCTCGCATTTAATGTACTTGATGCATAAATACCTACTTGCAGCTCATCAAATAGGTACCTAAACATGGAATACAACTAGACCTAAGTGTTAGACTTAGTTGCTTATACTCAGGTAGGATGAATTCAATTATGAATAGAATCTAACGTTTTGAACAGTGGCGCGCAACAGGGCCCTGAGTAAAAATTGTGGCTTATTTATCAAAAAATTCTTAAAAATGCCTTATCTAATTAATGGACGCCCCTTAACGCCCCTTTTTATTGAAGGTTAACTTAACGCAGTATTTATTATAGTACCTAATTAACTAATATTATCTTAGATTTACACGAATATCACACATTTAAATAAACTATTTTATAACGGATTTTATGGCGGTTTTTTTTTTTTAATTCCTCGATAGGCTGGCGTTTGACTTCAACTTACCTGATGTTAAGAAATGATGTAGTTTACGATGGATCGCGCCGAGTATACTGATTCACTCGTGATTACGAACGATTATCGGTAAGAAGGTGGCAGTGGAATGAGCCTCCATATGGTTAGAAACCTTAGAGGAGTAACAATTCCAACCCAACCTCTCTACATGGTGTCACCAGATATCGCACCAGAACACTGCAAGGCCGCTTGGCGGTGGGGCTGTCTCGTCGCGGTTTATTTACCTATTTTGACAGTGACTGTACAGTGTACACACACATATGATTATTAGTTTAAATACAGAATTAAATTACACAGCCGAGACCCCAATTAGCGGTTTTCCTCATTGCGACTTTGTGTTCATGGAGAACAGGAAAACCGCACAATAACAAATCCGACTAATATCATAAATACGAAATTTTGTATGATTTAATAACTAATAAAACGGATTTCGATGAAATTTGAAATGAAATTTGAAATTTGAAATCAGATCACCAAGTATGTATGTGATGATGAGAAATCTAGCTTGGTCTATTACCATAAGTACTTTTTTTGCCGGGAGGTGATCCTTTAAGAATCCCCTGCCCCGTGTGGGCGCAGGGCAGGGGTATGTGGTACTCCTAAAGGATACCCACTAAAACGTCCCTGGTGTTTCGCAGCGCATTTATATTAGAGGATCTGCCAATCTCTGTCGCTTATCAGCTGTCGAGTTGCCTTCACCACTGAGATAGACTTGATGATGATGTCCACACAAAAGTTACTAGGTTTGAAAATCAGCGAAGGTGCGATCTCTATAATAAAAGAGACCATCAAAATCATGAAACCGCCTTCCAACATAATTTATAATTATATAGGTGGTGTTCTCACATGCAGCATTTGTCACAGAAATTTTTCGGCCAAAATTGGATATATCAGCCATGTGAGGACACAAGGTCGCCGTTGCCGAAATCGGTATGGAAAGATTCATTCATTCATTCATTCATATTAGAGGGTCGCGGGTACTACCCGATATCTACCCGTGCAAAGCCGGGGCGGGCCACTAGTGATTTAATTTAAGTGAATTATACATTTAACTAGCTTCCGCCCGCAGCTTCGCCCGCGTAGTGTTAGGATAAAAATTAGGCAAGTGACAGATCTATAAGAACCCTTTATCATATTTTTTTATTTGTTATTGATGGAACCCCGTTTCACCCCCTTAAAGGGTGAGTTTTGAAAAATCCTTTCTTAGTGCACCCCTAGACTCCATAAGGAACCTATGTGCCAAATTTGGAGTCTCCAGACCCAGCTGTTTGGGTTCTGCGTTGATATGTCAGTCAGTCAGTTTCTTCTTTTATATATTTAGATATATAAAAATCAATGCCACTTTTCGTTGTAATTTTATAACTCAAAAACGGGCTCACCTATTCAAACCAAATGTTTAGGCATTGTGCGGACTATTCAGTAGATGGTTTATGTGAAGTTTGCACAAAATCGGTTAAGCGGTTCTTTATTTATCACATTTATTGTAAATTGTTGAGTGGGCTGAAGCTACCCGGGCGAAGCTGGAGCGGGCCGCTAGTACATTTATTAAATACCTATATAAAAGTAAAATGGCATACAAATATGAATAATGTTTCTTTGTTCCAATGAGCTCATTACCTTATTGACAATGATTCATTACACATAGATACGTGTTGTTAGGCAAAATATTTGAGAGCAACTCTGCTATCATAAGGAAAATGTTTGCATTTGAATCATTTTTCTCACAACTCAATTGTTTTCTTTTTTTTTATTCTATAATAGGTTTACGCTTGCCTGATGTGAAGCATTGTTGCAGTCTACGATGGAACGCGCCTACCTAATAAATACTGATTCACTCGTGACTTGAAGACAGGTAGATTATAGCTATCGGGAAACAGAGATGCCGGCAACGAATTCCACAACTTGGCAGTTCCCACAATAAACGTGGCAATGATAAATATCGTCAGAATCACTAAAATAACATATCGTCACACTTGTATTACCCGAAAAAATAGGCAGAGGTGAATATTACCCACTTAAGACTACTTATAGCCCGCTATGTTTAAGTGCTGACCAATACATGCGAGGGCCTCGCAGTGAGGCAGTAGTCGGCGCTAACATAAGCTACATGACTTTCTCCTCCACTTACCCTACTACTAAATAATATTTATTTATATGGTAAGAAAAACCAACAGCTATGTAATAAACTGAAAAAGTAACTAAATAAACAACAGTAAGCCAATAATAGGTTTTCACGAATAGCATTTGTATCTATTATATAAAATTTCCATATCACAATGTTTGTTACCGTACTCCTCCGAAACGGCTTGACCGATTCTTATGAAATTTTTTATGCATATTCAGTATGTCTGAGAATCGGCTACTATCTATTTTTTATACCCCTAAGTGATAAGGGTTGTTCACCATTTTTTTGTTTTAATTTTTGGACGACATTTTTTTGTTTTACCAATTTATCAGTAATACGCGGTACGAAGTTCGCTGGGGCAGCTAGTAACATTATAAATTTTCCAGAACACTAGCTAGTAAATACGAAAAACCTGTTAGAGTCTAAAATAACAAAGAACAAATCTACTATATAAAAATAAGTCGGGTTTTCCTTCCTGACGCTATAACCCCAGAACGCACGAACCGATTTCCACGGTTTTGCATTCGTTGGAAAGGTCTCGGGCTCCGTGAGGTTTATAGCAAAGAATATTCAGGAAAAATTTCAACAGAAAAGCGGGAAAATGTTACATAAAACGAAGCCATCTGGTGGCGAAACGGAGTTCGCCGGGTTTGCTAGTTATTTATAAAAATTAAGGTTAAGCCTGTTCCTTGCAGTACTGCTTTTAATAAGCCAATATAACCCAAATGTGGACATACATTTTGATCTACCTAGTGTGATAAAAAGAAATTTATAAAATTGACTAAATGTAACTCAAGTATTTAATTTTTTCATTTAATTTTATTATAATACAACATACCGCCTGACAGCCTTTTATAGTGTACTAGCGACCCGCCCCAGCTTCGCACGGGTGCAATGTGTTATACTTATAAACCTTCCTCTGGAATCAATATCTATTAAAAAAAAAAACGCATCAAAATCCGTTGCGTAGTTTTAAAGATCTAAGCATACATAGGGACGGGAAAAGCGATTTTCTTTGATACTATGTAGTGAAATTGGCTTAAAAGAGGTATTACTACGAATCCTTTGAATGGGAGTATAGAAAAGTCTTGTTTTTACTGATTCAGGCAATTTTTTATTTTTTTTTTTGCGTAAGAACCACAGTAAGAACCATCTTTGTGGTTTTTAAAAATTTAAAAGAACTATATGATATATTCTAAAAAAAGAAAAAAGCGCAATCGTTCAGTCGTTCTAAGTTTGCACTTAGCAACATATTTAGTGATTCTTAAGTAGATGTTTGTGTTGTGGTGTAAGACGACCTCGGTAGTCGAGCGGTGTAAGCCGTACGATTGGGCTATACTGTGCCCGGGAGGTCGCGGGTTCGATTCCCGCCCCGGACAATATTTGCGTAACCACAAAAATTTGTTTCGGTGTCTGGCTGGTTGGTTGAGGGACTACCCTCCGTGCCTCGGAGAGCACGTCAAGCCCGGTCCCGGTTGTCATTTAACACATCTATGACAATCGTTACATGTAGTCAGAAGCCAATATAATCTGACACCTAGTCTAACCATCTCGGCTGCTGGTTTCCTACAGGTTTCGAGGTCTGATGGCAGTCGCCTGTATTCTGGTAGCTAGCCGCTTCAAGTTAGACCGGGAGCCGACCCCAATAGACATGGGAAAAAGGCAAGGGGAATGATGATGGAGATGTTGTGTTGTGTACTTGTGTAGTTTTACGATTAGTTACTAATAATTAATATTAGTATAAAATATAAGTGTCTTGGTGTAAACTGTTAACTTCTATTTCTATGAATAAATGATTGAAAGTCCCATACCTACAGGGGGGAGCCTATTGTCATTCATAGGTCACAATTCCAAATTGTCTGTTTGTCTTAAGTCTGGGTGTCATCATCATCAGCCTATTTTAGTCCATAGCTGGACATAGGCCTCCTACGTACGCCACTGAGTACGATCCGCAGTTTCTCCCATCCAGTTCTTACCGGCCGCCCTGCTGAGACCGTCACTCCACCTAGTCTGGGGGCGTCCTACGCTACGTTTGCCAACTCGTGGTCCCCACTCAAGAATTCGTTTACCCCAGTGGTTGTCAGTTCTACGGCAGATATGATCGGCCCACTGCTTGCCTGGGTGGAATTACCTATATTTACCCCAGTATCAATAAACATCTTTTATGCTCATTATAGCTAAAATAGGTTTATAATTTGTCTGTGATCTTGACATTTATACTAGTAAGAAAGAGACAAAGTCCATTTTAATTAAAGAGTCTTAAGATTTTTATGAATAAGACCACGAGTATTTACTGTAATATAATAATATGTACTATATTATCGGTTATCTGGTTTACACAGTACAAGCTCTGCTTAGATTGGTATCAGATGACCGTGTGTGTTAATGTCATAGGATATTGTTACGCATAAAACTGAAATACATAAATTAAAGAACAACAGTGGTACGGGTCTCGCCTTAGAAATATAAGGTCGCAGGTTCGATTCCTGGTCGTGCCCACACATCTTTGTGTGAATTGTTTCATCTCCACTACTCAATATTTGTGAAGGAAAATATTGTGTGGAAACCAGCATGTCTAAAAACTAATCATTTGAGTAAATATGACCCACACTTGGCCAGTGTGTAGATTAAGGCCTAAACTCTTTCAACTTGTAAAATAGTTGAGAGAAGACCCGTTCCCAGCAGTGGGACACTAAAAAGGGTTACAGGCATACACACACAGTAACTTAGTGGAAGTCATATGTCCTTTTAAGACATGTCAGTTTCTGAACAATGTTTTCCTTGACCAATATTAAGCAGTGAGATTACCTTTAATCAAGATTGTAGGCAAATATCTTGTTCAATGAAACTATTCAATGAGAGAGAAAAACTTTTAGATGTTATTTTGATGTTTAATTATATTTACTAGAGGAACAAAGACTTAATAAAACTGTTGATTATTATATTATGAATTAAAGTCCATGTGTTTTTTTATATTCACCTTATTCATCAACTTTTGAACTAGAATTTGTTAAAATTCGCGCGGTTTCCGAAAACGTGACAATTTTATGACCCAGAGTTCATTTTGGGGATACAGGATAGTTGTTTGAAATAAGGTCATGTTGTTTGTAATAGATATTTTTGATTTTTTGAGTCATAAATATAGAATGGAATAATAAAATAACTTTCTCAAGATTAGACTAGCAAATATCACCCAAAGAAAGTCTATCAAAGCCCATTCTTAAGACACTCTATTTTGGTATGTACTAAGTACTCATAAACTTTTTTAAATTGTAATATTACAATGAAGACTGAATGAAACCTACTTGCATCTTACATAATTCAGTTAACCAAACCCAACAACATCAGTAAAAAGGATATAAAACCAGCTTGCACCCTTTAATTAGTTCTCATATACTTGCAAACATTACAACGCATTTTTTGGAGTCACAAAGGAACTTAATAAATGAAAAAACTCGGCAACCGCCCCTAAATCACTCTAGGCATCGTAATTTAACTCGGAAAACCTTACTACTGTGAGTTACGAGTCATACTTGAGTAAAATAAACAAACTAATTATTATACCATGCAACAACTGACAGACGAAACCATAACAAAGAAAAACCATCTCACTGCGAGCGATCTTTGTCCTTCTGAGTAGGTATTTGACACAGCGGAAATAACTAACGGGAGTTAAATAATGAGATAGCAGGATTTCAATGGAATCTTAAAATTAAATAGGTATGTACTTACCAAAATAAATGAGCGACCGTGTTAACTAATCGTGAACTGTTAACGTATAAAAACACAAAATTAAACACAAAAACACTCGCGAAGTCACACAGTTTTGTCAAGAAATGTTTTGATAACTAAAGTAGTACAAGAAATTAATTATTTTTGTAATAATACTTTCGACATCCGTCATGTCCCATATTTTTATGAGGAATGATTCATGAATGACTTTGATTGGTTTGATTGAATGAATGATGGATAGATGAATGGAATTTTAATTACACAACTCAATCCGTGAATTGAATGAGTATGATTGTATGATTCAATCAATCAGTCAGGTGACAGACATTAGTGCAGCTGACTAATACTTAGATGCGAACTAGCATAATTAAATAATCGAACTCCAACTCGATTTAAACTAAACAAAAGGTTTATTAAAGACAACATTTTCTACTCTGACTGATATCGAGTGATATTGACCTACTTAATAGTATTATCATGTTTTTAATAAATTAAATGCATGCTGTGGCACCTTAAAATGTTATGCATTTAATTATAATGTTAGCGCTAGTTAATTTAGATTAAAAAAATGTAATAACTACTGGTTGTCCAAATAAATAAATCAATGACTTACCGACTGTCCCCTACATCCAGAATAGCGAGGTCCGAGTTTTTGCACGAACGGTATAACTGGCTAGCATACTATTTTGACACACTATCCAACAATGTTATTCTGTATTTTAGCTTTCAATTACCTTTTAAGCACTTACAGACGGAACGGATAGTTTTTTAGCCGGATACTGGATACGGGATATTCAGCCAACTTGGTAACTGGATAGCCGAATATCTAGCTGAACATAATCGTTTGTTGGCCAAATTAGCCAAGAATCGGATGAACTTGAGTGACTTCGGGCTATTTTGTTAATGAATTAAACCACTGTTTCATTGTTTTATTGAAATTAATGTAAACACGTTACTTTAAGTTCGTTCGATTGAGAACGTTCTTGTCGTTTAAATTTGGAGCCATACCTAAATTATCACACGTTAAGGGGTAGGAAGATGGCAAACAAAATGTAACATTGTGTAAGAATCCTCAGGGGTCTAAAATTGTATACCTTTTAAGGTATTCCTCATGGGTCACTCTGTCTATAGGTCAAAACAGCAGCAAAATCTGTTAAGTAATTTTATTGCGAATAGACAGTGGAAGCAAATATACTATGTACAAATAATTTGCTCATAATGCAGTTTGAGAGTTAAATTTCTTTGTTCTGTAATTAAAATAGATGATTCACTTTGTTGAACAAATTACCTTTCAAATTTGTCGAGATTTCAGTATTTTTCTGATATCCAATCTCCGGCCGGACACTCAAATTAGGTAACTAAATGGATATTAATTTTGAGCCGATTATGCCATTACCGAATAGTTACCGGATCTCCGTTTTATCTTTAACTAGAGATCCATTCCTTAATTTAATGGAACATAGAAATACAACATTAATCGTTTGTTTCTTTCATTTTGACAACTTCACTAATCGATAGCTCGTCAATCAGATTATTCAGTACATCACTAAAGTCAAGCCGCGCGAATGAATTTGAATAATTCATTCATATTTATGATGGGATGAAGAAAATTATCTAAAGCTGAGCCATCATGCCATTATTTAAAAAAATAAACCTAGGTTAGGTTCTCTTAGTAGTCTGTGACCTAGGTTAGGTACGATCACTACCTACCTAAGTTTTATTGGTCCTAGTCGTATCGTAACCAAAGTGGTCGTAACGATTGAGTATTCATTACGGACTATAATTTTATCGTAACATTTCAAAAAGATAAATAAAGAAATACATAGTTGGGCCGTATATGCCAAAATACCTACTTTACAGGAGAGCAATAAATATTTTTTTATGTTTCAGGTAATAATTTTATGAGTAATGAACTCTCAGAATCAAAAATACCAAACATCCTGTTTGGATATAATAAAGTAGTACATCTTTACAATTATTTTAATCCCAGGCTCTATACATTTTTTGAACGTCTCCTTTTGAATTATCTATCATAGAGTACAAAAGTTACAACGGACAGCCAGAGATATAGCGATTTTTTTTTGTAAAATTGTTTTAATTTTTTAAAAATTGTGTCCCTTTATTTAGCAGCTAATTAAATGTTGACGTATATCCTTACTCCCTTACTAATATTATAAATGTGAAAGTAACTCTATCCGTCGCGTTTTCACGCTAAAAGCTAAAACTGTTTTGGACTGGACTAAACTGTTTTGGGGTATTTAGAGTAGATGGTTTTAAACCCGGGGAAGGTACAATTTTATCCGATTGCGCAAAAAGAGGTTAATGGTTAAGCGCAACAACCGACAAGAGCGCGGGCAGAGCGGAAATCTATTTTAGTTTACAAATAGTTACTAACAACCACATACTTTTTTTTTTCTTAAAAATCGGTTGAAAATTAAAAGAGAAGAGGCCTTATGTAAGACCATCACTGCTCTGCATCTAAAGTAAACAGTTATTTTATCATCCTCTATTCGATACAAGATGGCGCTCTGTACAGCATAGTATAAAATATTATGTTGAATAAACTTTGGAATAAAACTATTATAAATGGACTAGCTGCCTCGGAAAACGTTCTGTCAGAATAGATAATTAATTAGATGTCAATACATAAATCACTTTTTGAGTACACACACACAAAATGTTGCGTACGATTTTACCGACGACGTGAAAAATCTAGTAACGCCCTGTGACAGTGTTTCGTGTAGAATAAGCTAGGTGGACAAATATAATTCCTAGACAATTAATTGATTATCCTTTCGAACCTAGGCTAGTCATATTAGATGATTTTTAGAATTTAGATTCTATTGTTCAATACAGTAGCAACCCTAATCAGTAGGTATAAACAAGATCAGGGAAGTTCAATTTATGATCAATACGGTCTATATTGAAGACTGTGAGAGTATAAAAGTGCATAAAATACAATTTTCTCCTTCTATTCCTTCTTTTTAATACTTCTGGAAAATTGTATTTCATGGTGTCATCCATCATAGATAATGTTGACAATAGATATTTCAATCAATAGATTAAAAAGTCCTACAAACCTCCTTACAATAGCAAGTTTTGTAAACATTAGGGCTTAACAATAGCCGCGAAATAAAATAAAAAGAAATCGATTAAACCAGGTTTTGTTTTGAAACCGGAAAAAAACATTTGTAAACTAAAATCGTAGTGTTTCGGTTGTATTCTACAGAAATTTTAATGTCTAAAATAATTTTTGGTTCAATTTTTTTTGCACTAGTGATGTGTCGTATAGTGCCGAAAAGGGAAAACCGACATATAAACATCGATTTTATTAAATCGAATAAATTAAACAAATTAAATGAAATGTTAAAATCGCTTGACAAATCAAAAGATCATAATGGCATGCAACATACATACAATTTACATGGGAGTCTTCATTATAGATTTAATACTGAGCATGGGAAAGTGGCATCGCCAAAAGTGATAGCATTTGAGGAAAATTTTCGTAAACTTTTAGCTATGGATGGCGTTAGATATATATACAAAAGAGGTTTTTATTGGAGAACTTGGAGGAAAGTTAGTTATTCAAATGGAGAAGATAAAATTGTTTTTTACAAATGTAATAATCCTGTTGCACTTAATTCAACAGATTGTCAAAATGTTGGTTTGTGGGTAAGCAAAACGCAGACGAATCGACAACTGTCCATCTTGTACTATCTATTTTTTGGCAAAACTATAATGTCGTAATAAAATTTGCTAAAAAGGTAGCCCACGAAACTCAGCAGCCTTTATCATCATTATTTGCTAGGTTTGGCAGGTATTTGCTGACAGCAATATCTGATAGATCAATAAATAACTGTAGCTTTTATACTTCAATTGATTAAATAGTTTTAAAATAAATTACCATAGTTTAGGAGATATTCTCTTATCTGATCAAAGCTTCGAGATTTTCTCGTAGTCTTAGGTCACTTTCTGCCAAAATTATCACTTGCTGCGAAACTTTCATCTAGGTTTTTAGTGAGACGGTTTCGCTAAACGGACTGGACGCATGATGTGGAGCTGGGGTGAAAATACGGTTAAAACTTTGTCCATCTAGAAGATTTGTCAGATTGCACCAAATAAGTTTTACGCGAGATTTTTCGGATGACACGACTATTATTTAAATAAAAAAAAAATGCCTATTTTATGTTTTCCTTGCCTATCATATGACATAAGTAACAGTGTTTAAAAAATATCTATTTTTACAGAATATCGACGAAGAAAGCCCACCTTGTCCATATGAACTGTTTACAATGGTAAATGACTATAAATTCTGTGGCGCAATCTACTCACAATTCTTTAATTCAGATATAAATGATACCTGTCCATCTACTATTGAGTTACGAGATCTGAAACCAACGTGCAGTAACCCAATTGTAACTAACTGGCAAATTACAGTCGAGCACAAGAGAAATCCAAATAAATATGACAATTTGATTTGTGGTGATAGAAAGTTTTGTATAGTAACTACTACTTATACGGTAAGTTCTGCGTTAATTATTGCCACATCCTATGCCATATTGATGTAGGGCAAAGCGTGTTCGCCTCCAGCCACTCTCTTCTTATTTCTTCTTTCTTATTCCGCGAACGAACAAAAGAAGAATTGAGACTTTTCTGATTAATATGTATTCCGTAGTGATGTAGTCGATGATTGTCATTCTCGTGCCTTGGAGAGCATGTTAAACTGTCGGTTTTGACCCTATCTTTCACTGAGTGTGTTGGTCTACCCATTTTACTGGAGCGAGAGTAAAGCAATAGTGAGTACACTTTTTTCGCAGCCGTGATTAATGAAATAATGATTAGTCTGTAACGTCAGGTTCTGATGATACCTTTTTCATTTACGATGTAAATAGCTACAAAACTGTTCTAGCAATTGTAATTACCTTTTTGATTACAGGTCACGAATAAAGAAGTTATATTTAGAATAATAAATTCGACAAACGATATAATATATTCCAGAATAATGAGACCAAACTCTAGCAATTATATTTGTATTGAAAATTGTGGCCGCTACAATACAACGGAAACAACAATAGAAAAAAGTAGATTAACACCCTTCAAAATTAGTGTTTTCACTAAAAAGACTTTAGAATCGAATAAAACGTTACCGTCACAAGCGCATCTCATACCTAAACGTCTCGTGTGGACAAAATCGAAAAATGGCGTGAAAATCATGAAGGTAGGGTTTCGAAATTCAAACGTAAATTCCAGTGTTTCAGAGAGTCCTATGGACCATGAAAAAAGGTTGCATGAAGAATATTCAAAACTGTTTCCTCCCCCGTCTTTGACAGCTATGCCAGAGATAAGGGATGATGACACGATATATTACGACGATTATGAAAATTATGATTAAATAAACTTATTGCTTAGTTACACAAAAACGTGTTTGAAAAATCTAACTAGAAGTTTTTAACTAAAAGTCTTTCTTCTTCTTCTTCTTTTAATTATGGCCTCTGCAGAAATTATTCCGCAATTTTGCCAGTGTCAAGTTTAAATAAGTATATAAGTTTTTAAAGATTAGTAGTAAAAAACTAAAAGACGTTCTAAGACGCCATTTTTTTCTCTCTCCCTAAAAGTCTTTACTCTACTCGATAATAGATGTCACTAGTCTTGTCTACGTTTCTTCAGTTAGGTGAAAGGTGTCCATTAATTACGTGAGGCAATTTTCTGACTCGATACCTTCACCTAACCCCCTTAATATAAAAATGCTGGACTTTTATACAGACAGTGACATAAAAGAGTACCTAGACGTCCTAGACGATCAATGAAGGTGCCACGCATAGGTTTAGGACTTACCATACTATAATGCCACGGGAATAAATAAATAAATATTGCTTTCACTTTATTTCACGGCTAGTTTTACTAAGAATGACGTTAGGTAACTTTATTTCTTCCTAACTAGTAATTAAACACTTTTTGCGGAAACTAAATTTCGGTGATATTTGCAGTTACCCACTCCCTCCCACACGTGAGATTGGGTCCTGAAACTTCTTCCTCCTTTAAACACCTCACGTAATTAAAGAAGCCTCCTTACTTTATGGCGCCCATAATAACAGTAATATTACTAATATTATACTAATATTGTTAAGACTGGCAGCACCAGCTATTGTCCGATAGGACGAACTATAAAATATAAATAAAATAAAAGGTGATTACAGTAACACCATCCGTTTTGACGGGCCGATGGCACGGTAATAATATCATATGAGATCTTTATACTGGTGGCGTGGTCGGTAAGATACTTGCTTTTCACCGCAGGTCGTGGGACAACGTCTTTTTGTCTTGAGTCTGGGTGTAAGAGAGTTTGTACACATTTATAGTATGTAATCAGTTGATATTTTACGCGGTAAATGATAGAACATTGGATACTTTTTATCTTTATACCACGATGTCAAGCCGCGGACGGAAACTAGTTATTGAAACATTAAAAAACCCAATTAGGGAAGTGCTAGTTGATCTTACTCCATAATAGATGTCGCTGGTCCAATTTACTTGTTTGTAAGGTGAACTTCTTGCGGGGCTAATAGATGACGCTACCTGTATTAACAGTAATACATTTTACACTGCTCCGTAAATCAGATTGCAAGCACCGTCAATATAGCGCAGGCCACACTGCCAGCTGACGGACGGAGCGGGGGACGCGGACGACATCGTTTCACCTCCTTCATACTTGGGTTCACTCCGCCAACGAGCTAAGCTACCTCAGCGATGCGGGCGACGACGCCGACGAAGCTCCGCGTTTCGCCAGCTTCGTTAGCTTCGCTCGCCCGCCCGCTTCGCTAGATTAGCTCGCCCGTCCTCCCCGTTTCGAATATTCGGACTACATAGGTACGGTATTGCCTACATATTACATCATACAAACAAGGATACTCTCGCTCTCCCATCCGCACCTCCGCGCCGCCGCCGCCGCCGCTCGCTTCGCCCGCTCAGCCAGCCAGTTTTCGGTTAGTTTGGTTCGACAATATTTCGCGTAGTTTCCTTCGCTCGCTTCACCCGCTCGCTCCGTCAATCAGCGGGCAGTGTGGCCTGGGCTTCATTCTACTCTTCCCAGAGCGATAGAGATTAGTGTTTTCAACAAGATTTCTTATACATGTTTTGCCTGTGCAAACAAGGGGTGGAAGGGCAAATAAATTAAACATTAGTATTTTAAAAACACTTTTTATTTAACTAAGTAAGAAACTTATAATATAACATAGATTAAGGCACTTATTTTTAGCACAAAATACATAAAGTAAATTCGATTAAATAGTACCGCCGCTTTTGTATTTCACAAACTTGAATCACGTATGCGTACGTAATTTGTATTATTAATATTCGTATTTTATTATAATAACCGCAACCACCACTATTTAAGCGAATCTATTTTAGTCAGTCAGTACACTTTTTAAGTGTTTTATACATTCTACCGAGTATATAAAGGTCACAACTCATTAGAACCACCCGGCACTACCCGGACTGCCTCGTCGCTAGGTCAGCAGGTATCACCGGTAAACTTGTGCGTTGGAAGTGCGCAGCAAAGGCCCAACGCAATTAGGGAAGTGCTAGTTTATCTTACTCGATAATAGATGTCGCCAGTCCAATTTACTTGTTTGTAAGGTGAACTTCTTGCCGGTGATAATAGATGACGCTACTTGTATTAACAGTAATACATTTTGCACTTACTGCAATTGCGCAGTAAGGGCTTAAACAGAAACAAAATAGGTAGCCTGTACCAAGTACCAGCGCGCCATGAACTAGAAGTATTTTTTTGGGCGTGTACGAAGGAATTACTCTGAGCTAGCAGTCAGAGCAGGCAACCTGCTTTCTTTATGTAGGCTCTAAGGCGTGCTGGCGAGCAGTCTGAGGTGTTCAGACACTACGAGTTTATGTATAGAGCGGACGAGGCGAGGCGATGCGGGTCGCTTGCCGTGTGGCTCTAATGAGCAGTGACAAACCACTTACTTGTATGAAAAATTAACAATGACCTTTCGTGACCTGTCCAACCAATGCCAACTAATTATCATGTGTTGTAATGTGTTCTAATTTAAAAAGTAATACACATTCAGTAAGTACCTGACACGTCTAGTGTGTCCTCACAAATCCGCATGGCCATGCAATGATCTCATCGGTGTTTCTCGGTTTCAAATCTCTAAAAATCGATTTGGCTAATTTTCTATCGAAAGGACATGGGTATATTGGAAACATTCCCAAAAATCTGTGTAAAAATCTGGTAAATACCACGCGTGGGGGAAATTACGGGCCCTTATTGGGACTTTTCGCAATTTGCGTTAAATGTCATAAAGACCTGTTTATAAATGCGAGGCTAGTGATAATAGTCAACTAATTTGACCACAACTAGAGAAGTCAAAATGCCGGGAATTTGTGAAAATTCTCAAAAAGCGTCCATACATAGTTCCCGTCTACGGGGCATTTATCGCGATTATTGGGGATTTTTTTCAATTTGCAGTGAAGAAAATTTGCACACAAAGATGTGTGGACACGACTTGGAATCGAACCCGCGACCCTATATTTCAAAGGCGAGGCTGATACCGCTGCGCCGCCGCTAATCACCGCTGTTTTACTTATGACTGCAGAGTTTAATTCAATTTAAGCAAATTGAATACAATCACCTTTACATAATATAAGTAATTTTTTTATATTTAGACGGATAATCCATGCATTTACTGTTAAACATTCCTTAAATAAAACTTATTTGGGTATTGAACAATGTCTATAAGTAGTAAAATTAAAAATAATGTTTGTTCCTTAAAGGACCCTGTCATAATTTACAAAACTAAATACATACATATCTTTTTAACCTATTTTTTTAACAATAAAAATACCTATTATAATTAATTTATCTATACCTGACCTATTTTAGTAAACAAGGACTACTGGGAACTAAAATCATGCGTTTTGAGCATATAGAACACACCAAAAACTGCTTAAAATTGACTGTCCTAACATAATAGTTTTCCTATAAATCTTATATCATAGTTAAGTTACATACAATCACGCCTTTTTTCCCATGGGGTAGGCAGAGACTATAGAGCGCCCCTGGCTACGACGTACATCTGGTCATACATGTACGGCGGTTGTGAGTGCTACGCACCAGTCCCTGTTGAAGGAAATCACCGATGAGATCAGCGAATGTCCTCCTTAGGCGTCCTCTCCCAGCGTTTTCACTCACCTCCGCCGTGTCTATACCTTTCGTCAATCATCATCATCCATCCTCCCCACATTACCAAACCACATAAGCATGCTTTTTGTCCCACCTTTGTCACTATATCGTCTTTCCGACCACAGCGTCCTCGAATAACTGCATTCCATAATCTATCATTCAGAGTTTATAGTATATATTCATATAATTTAGTTGCCAGTACCCTTACAATTGTTTATATGATAGGACAAGTAGATAAATACAGTATAAATTGTTTTTCACGCTGTATTTCTTTACATTGAGCGGCAGCGTCAAAATGATTCACACAAAGATGTGTGGGCACGACCGAGGATCGAAAGGCAATTACGATATCGACGCGCCATATATTTTATACTATGTAGATATACCTATTATAAATATCTCAAATTTTAAAACATATTTATTATACATGGTGTATAAAAATGATCTTACAATGACAGCCCACTTCATGTATACGACAAATACAAGTAATTGATGAAGATTTTATACTTAACATTTAAATAATTAAAAATATAAGACTACTATTAATTATTAAGTATGATGCCGTGTAAATATTAAGTTCGTGCCTTGCGTTCGGTATACAGGTAACAATTAGAACGATCTGTATGGGAAAGTAATGTATGAATGTTAGTAAAGTCGATGACATGGATCCTAAGAACAAATCTTTGTATATATTATAGTTTCAGACTTTCCTATACTGACCGTTCTAAATGTTACACTGTGTACTATACGTGTGACGTCAGTTTATAAGGTAGACTGCCGTTGTAAAACAAAGTTGCACTGTGTATATAATAGAATCTTAAAAACTAATATAATATGGAAGACATTATTTTGTGTCTTAAAGTATATTAAACATACACCTATAATTTACCTTGTAAAGACAACAAAAGAGTGCGAGTGAGATCTTCTTATACAGAAAATGTAGACTAAAAAGGGATAGAGAATTTTTAAGCTCCGACGAAAACGAGGGGTGTTATACAGAAAACTTTTTATACAGTGTAAAATTTTTGAGAAAATGAACTCAGTTTAATAAACATGTATTTTTTACATAAAGTCTCATTAAAAAAAATGAAGTAATCGCTAACAAGATGACACTAAAATTTTAATTTAACTATCTAAATTTCAGGTCATCACTGATGATGACTCATCAGTGAACATGCTTTTGACGGAATTGTTTGCAAGAGAGTCTAAAAACTCCCTCAAAGACTAATCAAATTTAACCTCAATGCACTGTGCTTTCAAATTGTCTTTACAAAGTAATATCTTATAATTGGCAACATATTTTTAACAGTTTTAACATAATCAACATTTAAGTAAAAATAAAAAAAACCCACGTAAAAATTCTACCATGCAAGGCATGATATAAATTAGCGCCATCTGTGTACTGTATCATCAATGCACTGAATGAAACCAACCATACTGTGTAGATATCAAACTTCATTCAAAAATTCGTCAACAGTTGTACCACAACAGCTTAAAACAGTATGTTAGAGATGCGGAAGTAGGAGATGCGGAAGGGGGACACTGCTATACAAAGTGTAGAGCAACTGCTCTGTCGTACAACTGCAATAATACTACTATACGGTGTCATAGTAAGCTGCAGATGATAAATATATCTCTAAACATTATTTTCATACCTACAAAGGCACCTTACGCGTTTTTCTAGCACCTCTAGCTTTAAATTTCCCACAAACATGATTAACTAATTGATAATGTCGACTGAATTTCACATTACATACATCACAATGAAACCGTTTTAACTTCAAATGGCGTTCCCTTATGTGAGATTTTAGACTTTTCTTCAACATTTCCTTATTACAATAATCACATACCGCTTTCGAGTACTGCGATTTATCCGAACTAGCGAAAACCGATGACATATACTCCTTAAACTTAGAAGTAACAAGACTTTTTGAATCAATCTTTTTTTCGTTACTTTTAATATTAGATTTTTTAATTTTTATCTCATTTTCGTCTAGCTTGGTGATTTCAACACAAATTTCTGACTCCATTACACGTTCAACCCATGTTTCGTTGACTTTCTTCGTTATATGTGTAGACTGTGGTTTGTGCAGATTGAAATGATGTTTACGTATATGATACTTGAGCAAACGTTCTTCACAATAGTTTGCACCGCATGCTTTACATCTGAAGTCTGTTCTAGAACTATCAAAGTAATCATCATGTATTTTTAAATGCAGAATTAAGTTACGTTTGTCAACGAAGGAACGGTCGCAGTGATCACAGATGTGTACTTTACGTGTACCTGTAAATAAAAAAAAATTAATTACTATCTTTCATAATTAACTCTGTAATGATGTCCAGGTAAAATACTTTTTTTTAAAAGGAACATATCTATGTGAGCAGGATGAAAGTAGTATTCAGTAAAATCTGTATAACTCCTTATAAATTGATGCCTCCTCATATAAAATCCTTTTCTTCTTCAACCTTTTTTAGAGTGCGTAGTTTGTGTTCATGCTGGGCACTGATCTTCTCTCAACTATCTTACGAGTTGAGTTTAGTCCGTAATCCACACAAGCTGGCAAAAGTAAAGATTGGTGGATGTCACCTGTCCTTGAATGATTAGTTCTTAGACATGTCAGTTTCTTTAGGATGTTTTCCTTCACCGATAATGAGCAGTGGCAATGAAACAATTCACACAAGGATCTGTAGGCACGACCATATCGAAGATCATACCCGCAACCTAGATTTCAAAGGTGAAGTCAATACCGCTACTCTAAAAGATTTTATTTACAGAGTCAGATATAATTACTTAACTGTGTAGAAGTGACATTTATTATGACATATTTTTAACGACTTGTTCTATAAATTATATCCAGTTATAGTGACCGTTTCCACATGTGCAGTTACATATTGTTAAATTTTTAATTTGGTATGATGCTTTGTGTTATAACACACAGCGATTTTAGCATTGCATGCAAGTATTTAATGCAATGTTAAAATCGAAATTTTACAGAAAACACGCCTAGACATGGACAACACATTGCTGATACATATACACATCAGTATCATCATCATCGTCCCTTCATTGGCACTGGAAGGCAAACTGGACGCATATTCTGTCAATCTACCAGAGCACCTTGCATGCTGCAGGGTATAACACACTGTCTCCAGAATCAGGCATGTGATTTTCCATTACGATCCACAGCAAAGCAAACATTTGAAATATTTGTGCTGTGCGGAGACGCAGATTGCACCTGCTATGTGAGGCAGATCTGTGATCTCTGCACCATGGAGGCTTGACTACAACTTGCCTTATGTTAACTAATGATGTAGTCAACAAATAAATGTGCCTGCCCATTATACTAGTACACTTGTGATTACTAATGATTTCCAGTGAGAAGGTGGCAGTAGCATGAGGCTCCATATGGTTAGTAACCATAAAAGAGCCACCATTCAGACCCACTCTCTTAAATGTTGTCACCAGACATTGCACTGGAACACAGTAAGGCCGCTTGGCAGTGTCGCTTTGTCTGGTGGGCAGTCATTAACCACGGCCAAAGCTTACCACCAGTTTATTGTCACCTAATTTACACCACCCGGGACCGTGTGTGGGGATTCAGATTAAAGTTGCATGTTTATGGACCTGGCTGAAGAGCAAAGACATTCTGACCATATAGACAGATCTGGCCTATATTATGAGGAGATACCTTAACTTCAGCTGTGTGAAAGTCCAAAAATGTTTATATAATATTAATAATAATAATAATATAGTGGGGCATTAACACATACCGTCATCTGATCCCAAACTAAGCAGAGCTTGTACTATGGAAACCAGATAACTGGTAATATACTACATATAATACTTTTCTTTTGTAAATATATACTTAAATATAGATAATTACACCCAGACACAAGACAAACAGACATATCTAGACAAATGTTTGTCTCGGGTGGGAATCGAACCCACGACCTGCAGCCTGAAAAGCAAGTATCTTACCGACCATGCCAACGGCCCGTCAATATGTATGAGGAGATGTTCTAGCTGGAGGACACACTCGAACGAACAAGCCACACAACAAATTTGCCTATAGCTAGAGCTGATTTCAATAAATTTGAAAAAAAAAGCAACTGATGAAGATGACTCAGCCCCAAAAATTATCTTACTCTAAATTAAATTACACACAAATAAAAACACATAAAAAAACAGTATGTTGATTTCCTGCTTTGTTCGATGTTACTTAGTGCTTGTCTTTTCAAAGTCACTACAAACTGACTTTGCAGTGCCTGATATTTTACTTTGGTATATCTGTGCCAAATTTCATTTTATTGAACAGATCTTTCAATTCTTTGTTGTAATTGAAACCACTTGCATTTGTAATAGCAGTAAAACTGCTTGGTAAGACAGATGATAACCTGTTCACCTTTGGACATTGAGATTGCAGGTATGAATCTCACAGCAGACAAAAAGTAATAATTGAACTTTTGTTTTATTATTATACAATAGTTATGGCTTTTGCAGAAATAATTCCGCAATGTCGCCAGCGACAAGTTTAAAAACGTATACAAGCTATAAAAAGATTTGTCGACCTAGGACGCCATTTTTTTTCGTGTTATTTTTATTTGTTAGCAATTTATTTACGCACTCCTACTACTCTCATCTTGCTCTCTCTTGCTCTTCACAGAGCCCACCACTCTTTATAATTATAAAAAGTAACTGAAATACAATTTTATTACGGTTTTTGCTCCATTGCACTACTTTCGTTTGATACCTATTTTAAGCGAAGTTGTGGGCGGAAATTAATAACAAATAAATTACCTGTGTGTACAGCACAGTGTTTTTCAAAACAATCACGACGGTAATACTCTTTTGAGCAGAAAGAACATTTAAAACGAGGTTGCACTATCCTATGTTGATACAAATGTGACTTTAACTTATACGAGTTTCCAATGATGATTTTACCACAAATATTACAGGAATTCCTTTTTTTAGACGATTCTGTATGTTTCGTGTTCATTTTCATGCAAGCATAATTAACTTAAACACAAAGAATAAAAGAAAATAAAACAGAAAACGAAAAATGAAATGAATGAATCGAGAAAAAATTGCCAACAATTGACATTAAATGACATATAAACTGTCAGACTTTGACGGATAGCCATGACATTGTCTTAATCGGCTTTGCGGAGATTGCAAAATCTATGGAATATCATAAACAAAGGATGATAGTTTTCTCTTTTTTCTGTCTACGTGGAATATAAAGTACCAATTTTAGACGTTATCGCCTTCATCGGTGTGATTATTATTTTGCAAGTTCATAAATTCGTTTCTCCATCAATTTTGTACACAAATACACACACATACAAATACAACATAAAAGAAAGATTAGGATTTACCTACCTGGAGTATTATCCTATTTCTATGACCTTAATTGGATACCTAATCTCTAATCCAGAGGCGTATCGTGTCTGATGGGCCCTGTATCAAAATAATGTAGAAATGATGAATTGCAAAAAAATCGACTACTAGAGTAATTTTAATTATTTGACCTGTTCCTATTTACAATTCAGTTTATCCTATATTTAGCATTTTATTATAGCTTCTTTTTAAGAAACGTTTTCAATGAAAATAATAATATGAAAACGCAATGTGACATTTGAAATTTTTTTTCGTATTGTTTTTTAGTTTTTTACTACTAATCTTTAAAAACTTAACTTATTAAATCTTGACACTGGCAAAATTGCGGAATAATTTCTGCAGAGGCCATAATTAAAAGAAGAAGAAGATGATGAACTCGTACTTAGTGACAGCTATGCAATAGTAGGTTGCAGCGGCAGGAATGAATCGGCGAAGTAACAAAGGCGAGGCAACAATCCATGGTACGGTCGAAACCTACCAAACGTTTAATTGCACCAGGGAGACCACGTGTAGTGATTCAGATGGAGTTAAACTCCCGTGTACGAATGAAGACTCAGCCACCATACAGTATTTTCTTTCAGTGATGCCGAACCAAACCAGAGGTAGAACGAGACTTTATCGAAAGGTTATGTACGTGTTTTTCTAATCATAACGAATGACATCTTTATTACTCTGAGATAATTATTGTTTGTGATACTTGTTTATATTAAACTCTGGTGATAAATGGTAAAGATTAACCATATAGATAGGTCATTGTAAAGTTTTATGTCTTTATAAAAAAAAACGACGGGTTGCACTCCGGGAGTGCCGGCAGAAGTGAAAACTTGATTATTAACGTTGAGCATGTTTGATATTTTGGAATGGTTAAGGAATAATTTTGCACCAATTGCTTTATCAATATAAAAGTACTATCATTTATGTGGTAGAATACAATATTCATTTATTGCGCTATCGTACACAAACATGACAATTTATATTACATTAAAAATTTAACTGTTTTCTGTCACCATCCATGGATGCGCGTGGCACGCTGTAACATACACGAACATTCGCGCAAGCGCCCTGCGTCTCCATCCGTCTTACGCTTTTTCGATCAGGTCACGTGTCCTGACGCGAGTTTAAGATTTTATGCCCATTACAGAAAAAGTGCTCAACGCCGCTAAAGAAGTTTTCACTTCAAAAATTGGTTGTTTGTAAAGTAGGTTTACGATCGAGATGTTTACGTGATAACGTCTTATTGGTGATATAAGTATTTGGGAAGTAAGGAATTAATATTGTTGCCGCTAGAGTGAGAGAGACGGAAGATCAGTCCACTCACTCGAACGCTATGCCAGCCTCCGCTCGTGAGGATTCCGCGTGACAAGTTTCACGGAATGACTGGCAGCGCTCGAGATGAGACGGGAGATCGGTCCGTCTCTCTCTCGTTATACCTGCGATCGCGCTCGTGCGTGAGGTTTTGGTATGACACAAGTTTCTGAACATGTCACCCGACTAAAACGATTTTAAAGACGTTATCACGTCAATAAAACACTTTTGCATAGCTTTCATAACGAGCCTGCACTGTGCAGGCTCGATATAAAGGCTACTAAACAATTATTTCTTTAAATGATTTTTTGTAACTTAGGGTAATAATAATATGCACAAAATTACACAGACTTAATGCATAATAAGGGCTAACGATATTTTAGTGTGAAAGCTTGTTATGACCAATATTGTGTAGCTGTGAAAGAAAATGAAAATATGCTTTTAATTTTGTTGAGACCCGAGTCTACATTAAAACTGTCCAAATTCTTTTCCTACTCTGCAGTGAATGACTACTACTGAGAAACACTGCCAAAAAACTATGTACCTACACATTTTTTTTCAGAATATATGAATGATGGAAACAGCGAGTGGGCTTGCACACTTGTGCACTACAATATCTCCTGTGGTTATTGGCTGTTTTAAACTGAAAATTGGCCACCTAGAAATCAATGTTGATAGTCAGGGTGTGTTTAGGTCGGGGAAAATCTCTGTGATTAATTTTCTTGAAACATATATTTCTACCTTTAAGTAATTCTCTAAAGTAAAGAAATGAAATAATAAAAATTATTGATTTTTTAGAGAACGGCTCTACATCACTTCACTTCAACTCTATTTAGTGTCCCAACTCCCACTGCTAAGCATGGGTCTTCTCTCAACTATCTCACGAGTTGAAAGGGATTACATGTCAGTTTCTTATCGATGTTTTTCTTCACCGGAATTGAGCCGCAGAGATGTTTGAAACAATTCACATACAAAGATGTGTGGGCGCGACCGGAACTTACGACCCTGATATTTATAAAGTCCGAAGGTACCGCAACATTAAATCGACCAATTTCTTTTCCTACCGAGCAGTGATTGACGTAGCAACTACTCAGAAACACTGCTGCTACTGTGGAATGCGCAGCAACTTGACATTTTTAGTATAGTACGCAAAATGTTTATTTGAAAAAATAGTCACATCTAGATGGAAATTAAAAAGAATGCGTTTGTCATACTGTGGTTTGAGCAAGATTGTGTATTTCGACGCGAATATTTAGGTGCAAACATATTTTGTTGACTTCGGAGGAAAAAAAAGCGGTGATATAGGATAAAACGTGTTTGTATGTCTGTGTATCTGTGTTTATGCTTATATGCATCCTAGGTACCTACATTCTTTTCTGCATACATCAATTTTTCATGCATTTTAACATAATTATCATGTATAGTTTGATATTTTGTGCTGACGTTACTTTAGCTCTATATGAAGTTGAAGACTTCAGTCCTTATTTGAAACGCATAGTACTTATATTTATTACATTTTGTTTATTGTGATGCATTATAGCGAGCTAATTCCGTGCGCTTCTATCAGTTTGTAGTAGTAGTTCTGTTTTAATATATTATTCTTTGATAATTCAGTTATCTAATCAACACCAGTATTGACCTTGTTTCGTCCGCGGCCACTCGTGTAAACAACTGTCTACAGAAATGCAGGATTTCAAACCGACTGGCGAGTATTATTTAGTATAGCTACCTACCCTAGCTTCTCACGGGTGATGTATATATACACAAACTATCACAGAATATCAGTATTTAAGTTAAACTTTATCATACAAAAATGTAATGCATGGTTTAAAGATATTATCGGAGAAATACATTAATGAAATCATTTGCATTTTGCTTTCTAATTTTGCGGTTAACAACAAAGTATATCCAAGTTTAAATTGCTGAAATTCTTGAGCAATGTTTAGATACAAATCATATTATGTGATAGGGTATACTTACCAACGGATATCAGCATCGTATTCAGTGGATATTTTTTACTAGAAATATAATAATGAAGTATTTTATAAATTCTAAAATAAGCTTGCTTGATATTAAGTAATGATGTGGCTGGCCCATCTCACCGAACTCTTGGAAGTGCGGAAGTACCCCTGCATCCGTGGCTATTCAATTAAACATTTGGCCACCGCAGCGGGAATAAGGCGTTAGGAGAAGTCGTTATCCTTACCAATATTATACATGCGAAAGTAACTCTGTCTGTCACGTTTTTACGTCAAAGCTACAGACCCGATTTGGATGAAATTTGGTATGGAGATAGTTTGAGACTAATAACCTACATACGCTTGGGCAGAGCTACGTTCGGAAAGCTAGTACATTGTAAATCTACTGCTTCCGTTCCTAGTCAGTAAACAAATACATACACAGATGACGAATCTCAATAGCACACTGCACGCAACTAGTATGTTGCTTTGCTTGCATTGAGAGTACTGGAAAGTAAAGTATTGAAGCGGGTGAAGGAAGGGGCATTTGTTTAATGACGTTACGTGTTTATTATGCGTTTCAAATAAGAATAGGTCTGGAAATCCGCCATCTTGGAACGGAATGCCCAATAACTTCGCATTTTTAGTGCGGTGGGAAAAAACGTTAGTTTGATTTAACAGTCATATCTAGAAAAAGAATTAAAAATACGTATACCTTATTGCCGTTCGAGTAATTAAACATTTGGATTTCAATATTTGGAACGAACATATTTAATTCCTCTCCGAAGAAAAAAAAAATGGTTTTACCTAAACGTTTGTTTACATCTGTATTTTTATACATTTGTATATTGTTACGTCTAAGTGTAATAGAAGGAATAAATAAATAAACTGTAATTTATGAGTGGAAATCTATATTAAAAAAACTAAAAAAAACACCATAACAAGAAAGTGGGTCCTTGCCCTAATAGTCTTATATTGCACTGACATAAATTATCTCACTTATTCAAGTAAGTCCAGACGATCGCAATACTCGAAGCAGAACGTAGGGCGTAGACCCCACGACAAGACTCGCTGGCGATAAAACTCGTCGGCGATGAAACTCGTCGGCGATCCGACGGATGTTCGGATATTCGGATAACAGCGGCAACTTAAGGATGCAAATCCATCCGTCGATTTTTGAGGGTGAATTTAAAACCCTGGAATCAGTACGGGTGGACATTAAGTTAGATGTCCGATTTCACACCGTGACTGCAACATGACGAACGATGTGACAGGGGTGAGATGAAATATTCTGTCTAATTTAAGTAGCAAGTAGCAATCTACGATGATGCAGTCACGGTTTAACACTAGCGGAAGGGCACACATTATTAAATTAAATCTAAAATTCACTATTATACACTCGGCATAAGTACTTATTGTAATTAGTGCTAAGTATTCTAGGAAAGCGATAGTTAACAGTTAAACATAAGTAAATAGCACTGAAAATATAATCACTAGGCGTAGTTTGGGCAAGCTCTAAAATAGATAGGTACCTACTTGTTCTAATTTCTACGTTTTAATATGTATATTAAATGCACAACTTACCCAATATCATGGGGTTCCAATTCACTTAAACAGTTTATTATAATGTTTTATAAAAATCTATAGTAGTTAATAGGATAATATTTAATTATGAGTTATAGCAGTAACTCGTTACGTTTCAAGTGACAAGCCGGATCGTTCCAAATCGCAAAAAGTGGGTACTCCACGCGCGCCTTCGCACCGCAGCCTCACTTTACCGTCCAAGCAAATTAATTCTGTGCGGTCAGTGGCGACGACAGCGTTCGACACTCGCCTAAGTATGTATAGCATTAGAAAATGTTAAAAAGGAGCATTTGGTTCAATTTGTATAAAATAAATTTTATGATGACGATTTATTTGTTAGTTTCAGATAATATTCATATGTATAATTATTAATTTTAAGGTGTTAGATTTATTATGTAACAGTATCCCCCTCCGTCGACAAGATTTTTTTTACCGCAAAAAAAAATCGTTAATGCATAAAAGTAGGAGACAATCATAACTAATTGGTTAACTTTAGTTTGAGGTCCTTTATATGCCAAACTCCAAGATCTCGACCTGTCATATCCTCTAAAATATAAACTAATGGAGATTTCTTTGCTTTTATTTTACATTTTTGGAACTTAGGTGCAAGTTTCTTGCTAAAACGTGCACCCTTATCACTTTGAAAGAAACAACGCTTCCATACAATATCTCCGACCTCAAATTCTACATGTTTTCTCCGTAAATTATAGCGCTGACCAGCTTTTTCATGATTATGCCAAAGAGCAGCTTGTACTTTATTAAATATATTTGCTAAGTAACCCAGATTTTCACCATATATATCACGTGGTAGAAACAGTATCTCGTTACTGTTGTCATTGTCGACGTAATGCGAACCGCAAGTAACTAGCTCTCTTCCGTGAACTAAAAACGCAGGGGTATAACCTGTTACCTCATTTACTGAATTATTAATTGCAAACTGAATCTTTGGCAAATGAAAGTCCCAGCTTCTGTGATCCTCATTAACAAATGTAGAAATTGAAGTGACAATTGTCCTATTATACCTTTCGACATTGTTTATTTGAGGCGAATATTTTGGCGTGAAATGTATGTTAGGAATTTTATATTTTTCTAATAATACTTTCATTTCACGCCCTGCAAACTGAGTACCGTTATCCATGATAATGGTCTGAGGAATCCCGTGAACCAGAAAAACGCTTTCCTCAAGATGTTTGCAAACAGCTGCAGCAGTAGCTTGACGCATAGGAAATATTTGGCAGTATTTAGAAAAGCAACAGTTAACTACAAGAATGTAATTATTCTGTTTCCTACTACTGGGTAAGGGGCCAACAATGTCGACAGAAAGGGTCTGAAACGGCCGGCAACAATCTTTTGGCCGTCCCATTTTCCCTAAAATACAATGAGCGGGGTACTTATATGCCAAACATGTGTGACAGTCACCAATAAACTTGACTACGTCTGCATACATACCCGGCCAGTAATATTTTAATAAAAGGCGTTTGTAAGTTTTGAAGATACCCAAATGAGCAGCAGTTGGATCGGAGTGATTTTTATTAATAACATCGTTGCGATGTTCTTGCGGAACTACTTCTTTCCAGGAAAACTCGGAAATAAGTGGGTTTTTGCTTTTCATGTAACGGTATAGTACATTATTTTCAATTCTGTAGTTAGAATTACTAGTTTGAGACTTCATACAACCGTCATAAATATTTAAGTACCAAGGGTCTGACGTAGATGTAGGAGCAACCGGTACGGTGCTTAAAGGGGCTACAAAAACAGATCTAGATAGGGCATCTGGAATTACATTATCCTTTCCGCGACGGTGCTTTATTTCAAAGTCAAACGAAGAAAGTCTTACACCCCAACGGGCAAGGCGACCGGTAGGGTTAGTCAACGATAAGAACCATTTAAGTGAAGAGTGGTCAGTGTATACAGTAAAAACCTTACCATTCTCAAGATAGCACCGCCAATGTTCAAGTGCAACGAGAACAGCGAGGGCCTCTCTTTCAGTAACACTGTAGTTACGCTCAGCACCCGTTAGAGATCTGCTCATGTAAGCAATAGGATGTTCTTCGCCATTTATGGTTTGAGATAGCATAGCGCCTACACCAAAATCACTAGCGTCTGTATGTACGTCGAAAGAATAATTAAAATCAGGACAAGCTAAAACAGGAGCGTTTACTAAACAAGATTTAAGATTATGGAAAGCTTCGTCGGCTTCCGGCGTCCAAATAAAAGGAGTTGCTTTTTTTCCACTTGAAGTTAACTTATTAAGTGGGCCAGATATTGTGCTGAAGTTTGGGACGAAGCGCCGGTACCAAGATGCTGTTCCCAAGAATCTTTTAACTTCCTTTTTAGTGGTTGGAATGGGGAAATTTAGAATTGCCTCTACCTTAGCAGGATCGGTTCGCAAACCTCTTTCGTCGACAATGTAACCTAGATAGCGTAAATTATTCCGGAAAAATTTACTCTTAGATAAATTTATCGTCAAATTGGCATTTTGAAGTTTCTCCAAGACACGGCGTAAGAGAGTGACGTGTTCAGAAAATAAATTACTTATTATTATTACATCATCTAAATAACAGAATACCTTTAGCTCAAATTCAGGGCCAAACAAGGTATCAACTAGACGTTGCTGTGTAGCTGGAGCATTAGATAATCCAAAGGCTGTAACTTTAAATCTGTATGTACCTCTGTCTGGAACATAAAAAGCAGTTTTATCGCGATCGGACTCGCAAATCGGGATCTGCCAAAAAGCTTTTGACAGATCAATACTAGATAGGTACTTTGCGTCTCTAAGGTTGTCAAGTATTTCGGAAACATAAGGTAGGTTATAAGCATCCTTTTTTGTAACCGAATTTAGTTTTCTGCTATCCAAACAGAAGCGAGGTTTGCCATCCTTCTTGTCTACTACAAGCACAGGAGATGACCAAGGGCTTTCACAAGGCTCTACCACATCAAGGGATAGCATTTCATCGACTTGATCTACGATGATACGCTTTTTCTCAGGAGAAAGCCGATAATATCTCTGCCTAATCGGCGTAGCATCTCCTGTGTCTATGTGGTGTTCTATCAAATGAGTCCTACCTAAACCTTTTAATTCAAACGAAATTTGTCTGAACTGATCAACAATATCATCAGCTATGATTTTTTGTGAAGGGTTTAAATTCTCATATGACTGGATCAATGGTACTTCAGTCATAAATTCATCAGAAGGATTAGAAATTTCAAACAAACAAGGGTTATCATTAGTAAGGAGTTGAATATCTTTTAAATTATTTGGAAATATTTCAAACTTGGTCCAGAAATCAATTCCTAAAATCAAAGAAGACTGCACCTCTGGTACAACGTGTACCTTGATAATATCATTTTTGTTATTATAATATAGAGGTAAATTTAAAAACCCAATCGATTTCATAGATTGGCCACCAGCAGCAATTATAGATATAATTTCAGAAGCGTCAATTAGTAAACCATGTTTTTGTAAGTATAAATGAAAATCATTACCAATTACGCTCACAGCAGAACCAGAATCTAATAAGCCGAATAAAGAATGGGAGTCATTCATAATTGTTACCTTAATATAAGGTCGAGGATCATTAGAAGGTATATTATTCCCGATTGCAGCAACAGTATGGTAAGTGTTGAAAAATGTTCTAATAAAATTAAGCCATTCACACCATTCGTTTTTATCAAATCGTTTCACATTGCTGCAATCAGTACTTAGTTTTTTGGCTTATTTTGATTTAAATGGCGATTGCAGTCCGGACAGTCGGGATAGCGGAAATCTTTTTTACCACATTTAAAGCAGATAATAATCCTAGGTTCCTTACAATTCCTCAATGAGTGACTTTTAGATCGACACCGAGGACAGTAGGTGTAATAAGATGGATTATAATTATTTCGATGGACTGTGTTAACTGGTTCTGTATTAACTGCATCAGTGTTATAATTTTTAAATGTTTTGTTTGTTGAAAAGGATGAACTAGAACTAGTAGTAGGTCTAGAGTAAGCAAACTCAGGTGCTAGAGTTTCAGCGGTTACCTTTGGTGGTTCCTTGAATTGTAAGGCACGAGTTTGATAATTTTCGTAATTAAGGCACCTAGAACGCAAATCTGAAATAGTCTTAATTTCAGTATGGCTAGCTAAAATATTATTATAGCAGGGTCTAATGTTGTGGAAAAGTATTTCTAGTTTATCTTCCACACTGACAACTTTCGATAATCTTGAAAACATGCCCTCCATGATTGCTAGGTATATGATTATGGACTCTGATTCGCCTTGTGTACGTAATCGAATTTCGTTAAGTAACCTGTAGTCATAATCGAACTGTCCGAAATCCCTTTTCAAATAAATAACTAGTTGCTCCCAAGAATCAATTTCATTACGAACGCTACGAAACCAATGTAATGCATTGTCCGTAAATATTTCTGTAGCAAAAGCCAAGACACGATCAGATTTTATATCTCTAGCCTTAATACGCTCATCGACGTCTTGAATAAATGCGCGTACACAGGTCTTACCATTATACTTCAGTTTAGATAACTCTGCCGCAATGCCCCGATCGCAAGTAACGGAAATATTAGAAATAGGTACTTCTTGATCACTTTTATTAGTAGTATTAGTCTTAGAGGAGCTCAAAGGAATGAGAGAGTTTAGGTCCTTATAGAAAACCTCAAGGTCTTGAGAACACTTTTTGTGCAACACTGATTCCTCGGAAGTTTCAGGTTGTATTCTTGAAAGACGATGATAAATATGGTGAGCTAAGTTTATTAATCTTGAATGCAAATTTTTATCAAACTTTGTTTTAAGGCTAGATAAATTCGTTTTTAGTTTTTCCAAGCTGTCTTTGGCACCTTTAATATCATCAGCAGGCTCGAGGTGAGATTCTAGTATGTCTTCGGAAGGAAGGCTACGCGCTTGTTTCATAATTTGTTTCCTAAGATCTGAAACATTTTCGGATGGAACTTCGCCTCTTATCTCAACCTCATAAAAGAGTTCTGACTTTTGCAAAGAAAGAAATTTGATTTCTCTAGCCATGATTTTTTTTTTCTAACTAATTTAGTAATAAAGTCTAAGATCTAATGCAATATTTGGTATGTTGTGCAGTCAATATAAAATATAACTACGTTAAATACAACAACAACAAAAAAATACAACTAACAGGTATACTAGTACTAGTGAGATGATGAATGATGACAACGTACAAATTGTGCATCCATAAATGGAAATGATACGAACGAATTTATTTAAAAAATATACATAATTGAAAATTGCCCATTCCGTTACAAGTGAAAGGAATACTTTAACGAATTTGTTTATTAGGTTATATATAAGAATTAAACTAGAAATAAAAGTAGAAAGGTGAATAGACAGTTTATAGTTAACATTAAGTCAGATAATGTTTTTTCTGAACCAAAAAATACTATATTATATAATGAAAAAACTCACAACAAGTTACTCGATGTCTTGAAAACACATTATCTGAACGGAAACAAAAATCGTTTCACAGAATAAACCATACGACCATCACCGAAGAAAACTAACTAACTACAAAAATTAATGTCAGTGCAATGAAAAAAGCAGACTAAACCACGTATTGGGCGCCAACTGTTACGTCTAAGTGTAATAGAAGGAATAAATAAATAAACTGTAATTTATGAGTGGAAATCTATATTAAAAAAACTAAAAAAAACACCATAACAAGAAAGTGGGTCCTTGCCCTAATAGTCTTATATTGCACTGACATAAATTATCTCACTCCCCTTATTCAAGTAAGTCCAGACGATCGCAATACTCGAAGCAGAACGTAGGGCGTAGACCCCACGACAAGACTCGCTGGCGATAAAACTCGTCGGCGATGAAACTCGTCGGCGATCCGACGGATGTTCGGATATTCGGATAACAGCGGCAACTTAAGGATGCAAATCCATCCGTCGATTTTTGAGGGTGAATTTAAAACCCTGGAATCAGTACGGGTGGACATTAAGTTAGATGTCCGATTTCACACCGTGACTGCAACATGACGAACGATGTGACAGGGGTGAGATGAAATATTCTGTCTAATTTAAGTAGCAAGTAGCAATCTACGATGATGCAGTCACGGTTTAACACTAGCGGAAGGGCACACATTATTAAATTAAATCTAAAATTCACTATTATACACTCGGCATAAGTACTTATTGTAATTAGTGCTAAGTATTCTAGGAAAGCGATAGTTAACAGTTAAACATAAGTAAATAGCACTGAAAATATAATCACTAGGCGTAGTTTGGGCAAGCTCTAAAATAGATAGGTACCTACTTGTTCTAATTTCTACGTTTTAATATGTATATTAAATGCACAACTTACCCAATATCATGGGGTTCCAATTCACTTAAACAGTTTATTATAATGTTTTATAAAAATCTATAGTAGTTAATAGGATAATATTTAATTATGAGTTATAGCAGTAACTCGTTACGTTTCAAGTGACAAGCCGGATCGTTCCAAATCGCAAAAAGTGGGTACTCCACGCGCGCCTTCGCACCGCAGCCTCACTTTACCGTCCAAGCAAATTAATTCTGTGCGGTCAGTGGCGACGACAGCGTTCGACACTCGCCTAAGTATGTATAGCATTAGAAAATGTTAAAAAGGAGCATTTGGTTCAATTTGTATAAAATAAATTTTATGATGACGATTTATTTGTTAGTTTCAGATAATATTCATATGTATAATTATTAATTTTAAGGTGTTAGATTTATTATGTAACAATATGTTTGTGGCTTCCTAGCGCTTTAATTTCTAACATAAATCACTTCCATGTATTTTAAAATAATATTATTACAGACAATAACGTTTTGACATTTTGTACTGACGGTACTTTGGCTTGGTTTTAGGTATGAAGTTAGCCGCGAGTTCAGTCCTATTCTTATTTGAAATCCATAATTTGTATTTACAAACAACTTTCGCTATAAATTAAACTTTGCTTTTACCTCCAGAACATCAACACGTTAGGTACAACCCACTCAAAGATGAATGGGTTCTCGTGTCTCCTCACCGCTGTCTTCGGCCATGGAGCGGACAAACAGAAGCCGCTCCAGAAGACCAGCCACCAGACCCACAGAATCCTTTACTGCCTGGCGCAGTAAGGTCTAACGGCCAGGTAAATCAATAAAAATAAAAATGTGTTAGGAAATTATGCAATCAACTCTGTTAGACTTTGAAATAAAACTTATTTATTTATTGTAAACAAAATAATTTAGAAAGACGATTGTTTATAAACAGGAAACAAAACATGTACTACTTAGGCGAGCTTAACTCATTATGAGATTTCACTGCACTTGAAAAATTTTACACGGAATTTGTATTCCGCGCGTTCCCCTCTGCCGGGGTACATGATTTAGTACAAGAAGTTGCATAAAGCACCTCCCGTATTAAACAATGCTCTAAATTTCTGTAGATCATTCAAACCTCAACCAAAATCTAAAAAACGCAATAAAGTTCGTTATATAATTTTTATTTTATTTTGAAGTCTCATAGCGACTGAGAAAAGGGTACTATTTAACTGATATGAACAAGATGCCACTGGTAATATGCAGTATTCATAATAAACAATTGACAATTTATGATTTATTTTTGTGTATTTACAGCGTAATCCTCCATACACGTCAACTTACGTATTCCCTAACGACTTCCCCGCGTTACTGGAGCGCGTGCCGGAGCCTCCACCCGCAGAACACCCCCTCTTCCAAGCAGCTGCTGCTAAAGGGACCTGCAGGTTAGCCGCACTAAATACGTCTCTGTTTTTTAAAACTTCGAAAAATCATAGTTGCGTTACCACAGACTAAATAGAGAACCATTGCGTCTTTTTTTTAAAAGCTTTTATACTTGTTACCACAGATCACTGAGCATATAATCACTACGTTTTACCACAGATCATTAAAATCCTTGCGGTCTGCTGCTCATTTAAACGTGACTTTCTGCAGAGGCATTATTAAAATATAATATTATTAGATTAATACGAGCCGTGCTAAATGGCACTGATACCAGGCTGTAATACTATGTGAGCATCAGCACTTGGCTAGCGTGAGTGGTTGTTTTCAGCCCTCGACAAAAAGAGGGGTGTTATGTTTCACACGTGTATCTGTACACCTACATGTTCCTTCATTTTGTTTTTATTTTTGAAGTTATACTTCTTTAGGCGCGTTATGAAAAAATGATGAGAGTGAAATTTTAAGATGCGCGCGCATCTGTGACACAAAATTAACAGTATGAAGCTGTCTGCTTAACCGCTCATTAAGTCTCGTTTAATGATGCCAAAGAAGTATAACTTCTCACGCGCGTACATAAGTACACGCACCCATTTTTTATGCTATTTTACTTATTTAGAAGCTGAAGTGATCGGAAAAATGCCTTGCCAACCCTATTGAAATGAAGTTTTTAAATAATTTCAGAGTTATGTGTTTTCACCCGGATTCCACAATGACGATACCTTTGATGTCCGTGGAAGAAATAGTAGCTGTCATTCAAGAGTAAGTACCTATAGACACCATAATTCTATGTACATACCTATAAATACTTGCATTATTAGGGCTTGAGGCACAGTGTAAACCATAAAAATAATATGTGTATCTAAACGAAGAAAATTACGTTGCCACAGACTTATTAAAGGAGAAAAAATTGATCGATATCTTCTTCTTCTTCTATTAATTATGGCCTCTGCAGAAATTATTCCGCAATTTTGCCAGTGTCAAGTTTAAATAAGTATATAAGTTTTTAAAGATTAGTAGTAAAAAACTGATAATGATGATGATGATGATGAAATAAAATTTATAGACTGACTTTTCTTTAAAAGTCTGTGCTTATTATTGTTAATTTTTCTTGTCTAGACGCGTTTAGTATATTAAGTCACTAATTAAAATCTTTATTTTTCAGATGGATAAATCAGTTGAAGGAATTAGGGCGTCGCTACACGTGGGTACAAATTTTTGAGAATAAAGGCGCCATCATGGGCTGTTCGAACCCACACCCTCATTGTCAGATATGGGCGTCTAGCTTCTTACCTAACGAGCCTAGAGTCAAAGAAAGGTAACAATAATTTTTATATTAATAGCTAGATCTATTAGAAATAATGGATACAAAGTTATATGTGCGAGGTGGGCGCGCGTCCCATCAGGATTTCCCAATAGTAGATTATCAATTTTGTCTCTCCTCCATATATTAACATTTGTAAAGATCTTTACAAGTATCTTAAAAAAAAAGAGAAATTATTATTATTATTTAATAACGAAGAGCAAAGGTTTTGCATACATTTTTCATATTTGCAAACAAAATGTATACACGTATCTGAAGGTGCCTTAAAAAAAGTTACACAATCTACTGAGATTCAATCATTCAAATTTCAACCCTATTACAGGTGCCAGAAAGAATATTATATCCAGAACAAAAGTCCAATGCTGGCAGACTATTTAAAAAGAGAATTGGAAAATAAGGTAACATTACAGATTCTACATAAACATGCAAAGCGCCTATTTATTCCCGCCAATTTATGGATTTATTGACGCTTAGTGGGAAATTTTTCAAATTGCCATACATGCCTCTTGGTCATTAATATTAACATCTGCAAATCGGTCAATTATAATTTAAAATTCAAATAACCCGCCATCGTCTTTGCCTGCTAATAACCATTCGGATACTATCACAGACTACTCAGAGAGCATTTGGACTCATCCCTTCGAGTTCGGATATATAAAAACGTTAGTGTCCATTTTGGACCAAGTTCGGACAAAGTTCAGTCACGTTGGTAGGACAGATTAAATTGTGATTCTGAGTCAAAAAAATACGTAGGTACGGGGTCTGAGTAAAAATAAATACTTTGAAAGTACACTGACGTAAAGTAGTGTTGTGCACAGTAATATTAAAAGTAAACGTCGATAAAACCATGATAATCCTACTTTTTACTTTATTTAGGTGTAGTGTGTAGATTTGTTATTCTTTCTCACAAAAAAACTAGACGAAATTGAATTAAATTCGTCGCGGAGATCGATATCTAGCAGGCGAAGTAGTAGTAGTAACCAGCGTAAGTCGCTTCCGCTGTCTGTTATAATTGCAATAAACTTAAAAACTACTGAGTGGATTTTCATGCGGTTTTCACGAATAGATAAAGTGAGCCATGAGGAAAGTTTAAATGTATAATTTGTATCCGTGCGAAGCCGGGGCGGATTGCTAATATTATATAGATCACGGTGTTTTTTATTTGTAAGAAAACAATTTGTCTGCCCGTCACTATCCTTGTCCGTTTTAAACCCCCGATAAAAAGACACGAATATACGTTTAGGGATTTTTAACCTCCGACAAAAGAGGAGAGAAGGGATGGAGAGAAGAGACGGAGTCTGTGTACAAGTTTGTGGTATCATAGCACTTCAATGGACCAAATTTGATGGAATTGTCTTTATTTAACGTTTCCCGAACACAGACAATTATTTTCACCGTATTTTATGACCGTTTTTGTGCTACTTAATGCGGGCAGCGTTAAAGCTGAAGTAATTAAAATGTTTGTTAGCTAAGTTTCAAGGAATAAGGCTTCGGGATGTCGTTAAACTTTAAATTTAGAGATATCGCATTAAGTAAAAGCCTCGTAAGTGTAAAAGAAGTAACTTTTCAGGAGTGTATTTTTGAAATGAAATTAAAATATGCTTTATTTTTTGAGACGCGACTCTACATATAAATAGTCCAATTTCTTTTTCTACCGTGCAGTGAATGACTGGCAACTACTGATAAACACTGCCAAAAAAACTCGGTAGCCTTTTTTGTCTTTCTTAAATGGAGTAAATATATCTATTACATTTTGTTTGTTTAGTGTATTGAATTAGAGCGACATAATTCCAAGCGTTTTTATCCGTTAGAATTTAGATAGTCTGAAATGTTATAATACACTTTCTTACTCAACGTAGATTTTATTATTCACTATGGAAATTTAATCCGCTTTTATAGCCAGAACGGTTTGATACTATTGTCTTAGATTTACGCGAATATCACACATTGAAATAAAACTACTTTTTAACGGATTTTATCGCGGTTTATTTTAGATTTTAGATCCCGACGTTTCAAAGTCTTTTCAGACTTCATGTTCACGGGTGGACTGAGATATTTGACGTCCAAAAATATTAATCACAATAAAATACTATAAGATTATCCATTGATTCTTCCTAGAAACTCAATAAAAAAATTGAGCAAAAAGGATTCCAAATACTTATCACTAAATTTAATAGTTTTTTTTTCAGGAACGTATCGTCGTTCAAAACGAAGAATGGGTGGCCCTAGTCCCATATTGGGCTGTTTGGCCTTACGAAACTATGCTATTACCGATAAACGGCAGGCCACAACGTATGACCGATTTAAATGAAGACCAAATAAAGGATTTGGCTGATATTATGAAGAAATTGAACACGAAATATGATAATTTATTCAAATGCAGCTTCCCGTATAGTATGGGATGGCATGGTAAGAATATTTAATGACAAATACGAATACAAAACAAAAACAAAAAAGAAGCCTAGTTCTCAATCTTCTTCTTTTCTTCTAAATATAAATAAAAGATGAAACTGACTGACTGACTGACAAATGAACGCATAACCCAAACCGCTGGGATTAGAGACTTCTGTTATATGTCTCTCTGTCTGGATAAAAGACTGGCAGATTAAAGCGTAAACAGCGCGATTAAACAGCTTTGGCAGCGAATTCCACAGCTGATATGACGCACGCTGGCCAATTGAAGGTTGGTGGACATCACATACACGTCCTCCAATGTTTATTCCTTAGACATGCCAGTTTCTTCACGATATTTTTTAATGATATTGAGGAGGTAGGAGGAGGAGACGATGAAATAATTCACACAAATATGTGTGGGTTCGACCGGGGACCGAGCCTGTGACCTATATACCGCAGCGCCGGGAATGAGTTTGAATTAAAAAAGTATATTTTATCTCTCAGGTGCCCCCACTGGTTCAACGAAGCTTCCCGGGGATTCCCCCCACTGGCTCCTCCACGGTATCTACCTCCCTCCTTTACTTCGTTCAGCGACAGTCAAGAAATTCATGGTGGGGTATGAGATGTTAGCACAATCTCAACGAGATCTGACGCCAGAACAAGCCGCGGGAAAATTGAGAGAATGTGCTAATGTGCATTATAAATTGTTGTAAATATAATGTTGAATTGTTTAAACTTTCTTTACTAGCCAACCCAACAGATTACATGCAACCGAACATAGAACCTCCTTCGTTTTTTCAGCGGTCGCTTAATGATTGATTGACTTATGTTTGTCTTGCTAAAATTCGAGAACGGTTGAACCACAAAGCAGCCAACCGCCTGGATTTTGCTGATTTTGGTTTAAAAATGTTTGTTAGACCCAAGAAAGATTTCGGTAAAGGTGAGTAATACGCGGTACGAACCATAGACTACTAGAGAATCGTATGAACTTCGCCGGGACAGCTAGTATGAAATAATTTTAAAGAAGTAAATAATGTGATATCCATAAATATCTGTTCAAGCAAGTTCAATTTTAATATCTAAACAAAATAGTTATTAACTAAATTATACGTAAACGTATTTATCTTAAAAATAATTAAACATAAATAGGTACTTCTTCATAAGCATTAAGAGTAGTAGAACAATTAAATTACTTTTTATCCTTAACGTTTCCTTTTCCTTTCTTGCCTTTCTTTTTTGGTTTCGGTTCCGGTTCGGGTACAGGCGCAGGTTCAACCGGCAACTTCCGGTCCGGCCAAATTCTGGCCATATATTCTACTAATAAATCAATGTTAATACTCTTTAGTTTACCATCCGGTGGACCCGGAAACGACGTAGCTAATGCATCAATTAAATCTCCATCTAAATGAACATGACGCAATTTCAAAATATGTGGAAGATCTCTTAGACTAATATTATGATATTTTTCTTTTTGTAACTGTAATACAAAATGTGCGAAGTCAATTTTATTTTTCTTCGGAGCTCTTCGTAGAACATAGTCAATTCTGTTCAAAATTAACTCTCTTATGTCCGGGCCCTTAGGTATGTATTTCCCTTTGAAAGCGCCATAAGTTATCTTAGTACTCTTTCTATATTCTAAGTATTCAATATCTTTAAGCGCAGCCATACCTTCATCGTTGATAGTTACATTATCCATCAAAAGGTTTTGCACTTGGACTTCTACGGCTTTCATCTTATTCAATATCAAAGCAGCATCGGCAGTCGTCAATGGGTTAAAGGAAAGATCTAAAGTTACTAAATTTTGTGCTCTATGCAATCTATTCGTTATAAATTTTACAGCATCACCACACAGCCTGTTATTGTTAAGAATTAGATACCTTAAGACAGGACAACGTATGAACATGCGGCCTAAAAGATCACCAACTAATCGGCCACTAAGAAAATTCCAAGATAGATCAAGTTCCTGCAAAACCGTGTTATCTAACAATCTAGTCAAAAATGCTCCTGTACCCATAGTTTGTAAATTGTTCCATGATAGGTCTATGTGAGTAAAATCATTGTGAGTTTCGAACGCTGTTCCTAAAGCAGCCACTCCTGCACCAGAGATGCTATTACTTGATAAATTAATATTCACCACATTGAATCCTGTAAAAATAGCATCTGCTAAATACTGCATCCCATCGTCCCCTAACACATTTCTTCTTAAGTTAAGAATTTTGAGGGTATTATTTATGGGTATTTTTGCTAGCAAATTGTGCAGACCTTCTGGTCCAATTCTGCATCCATCTAAAACTAACTCATACAATGTACTATTAGTTTCTAACATTTCCCCTAAATGAAGACAAGCGTCTGTAGTCAAAAAACTTTCAGTTAAGTTCAAATATTTGACATAACTGTTGTAATTCAATGCTTTCGCCATAGCTCGTACGTTTTGAGGATTTACGTAATAATAACGTAAATCTATTCCTTCCTCAAGTAACCCTTTAAGGAACTTTCTTACAGGATGGTGAACCATTTCCTTGCAGAGATGTAAGTACAAATCCTGACCATCATCAGGGAAAACTATTGGAGGCTCTGGTTCCAGCAAAGCTTCCATGATCCCAGGGTCTTGTAACGATGGATAGTTATAGTACGGATGTCGGAAAACTGAGCTAGCGGACATTGGAATGTATTCAAGACATGCCTCTTCACTGCCTGGGTCGTAAAGACCCTGATTGTATAATAGTTTCTTTTTATTATCCTCTGTAAATTCGCTTCCGAGGGAAGACCATTCTTCCCGTGGAGGGTCTTGGGAAGAATCAGGCATTTCTGCTTCAAATACTACTTCTATTAGCTTCTCAACAATGACAGTATCTGAATAATTATCATCCATTGTGACTTTGTTGTATTAACTGAGTCCAAAAGATTTTAGAATTAGCAGCAATAAACAGTTCAACATAAGTTGCGGATAGTAAATTATTGTCAATTTTCACCTTTTGTACAATAATACATTAAATCCTTAGAATACTTAAATACAGTAAATACTTAAATGACTAAATCTAACAGAATCTTATGTCTTTTCCTTTTTATTTTGCACTTTTTGTCACAGACTACTAAGAGAACCTAGCGGTTCAGACAGTCATGTTTCATTTGCCATTCATGTACCGTTGCAAAGTTAGAAATTGACAAGTAATTTTTTTAATCAAGGATTTGGGCTCTGGCTACTTTTGTCTAATGAGCCTGAATTAAGTCTGTACAATGTTGCCGGTAAAAAATAAAATATAAGCTGCGCCCACAATAGTGTTACCAGCATTGAAATTGAAATATTTAGTTTTTTTACTATAGCTTTATTTACTGGAAGGAATAAAAAAAAACAACAAAGGATTATTTACTGAGTTTCTTTTAATTTATTTTCACATTCGCATTACACCCTATTATCAATTGATGCAGTCTTATTAATTTCACTAATCAAGGTTCTTCACAGTAAAAATTTTCTGAAAGGAACGAAAGTGTACGACCACTTTGATAACGATTTTCTTTTCTCACATGAAATTATTAACGTGTATAATTTTAGCAGAACTGTAAGAGACTAACAAAATAATATCACTATCAAAATTACTTTAGTTTTATTTGCACAATTTATAATTTAAGACAATTTTTATTTTAATGACAGCAATAGAGAGAATCGAATAACAGCACCATGGTAACCAACTTAGTTTTTCAGTAGAAGAAAACTTTTAACAACTAAAGAGGCTGAATACTATTCAACACTCAATAGAAATCAATTTTATGTAGCGTCCTGTTGCTAGAATACACATTTGAGAACACACAGTTATTTCTTGTTGTTGTATCACAACACAATATTATTAAATGGGTTGATAATAATGTACAGAAATTAATCAACGCAAATACTATAACACAACACAAACCATAACAATAGGTATCCCAAATCTATGAGAAAGAAAGAAAGAAAGAATGGGAATCGGGAACGGCTTTACCTACCACAAACTATTTAAATGTAGGGTACATTTAAATAGTTTGTGGTAGGTACAATAGTGAGAAAGTACGTAAATAGTACTCTATGGTTTCAGGCGCGCCACCCCCTGACAGCTATCAAGTAGTGACATGAGAGTGACAATCCTCTAGCGGGGGTGAAGAAGGAAGAGGGAGGGGCGTAACTGTCACTTTTTAGCTTTGCATTGACATATCGTACGGTCGTTTTTTTTTTCTAAAGCTTTACCAGGCGTGCTTTTTGTTTCTTCCATTGTTGCCACAGACCATTTATTACTTTAACTTTTTATGATTTTTTCATGGAGTACCTGTTTCAAAAAGTTTCTATGCAGTTTAATAACGTAATAGCGAGTATCGACCACTGCTCAGTTCAATCCGGTTGAACCAGTGACCTGCCCCGACTTACAGGTAAAAAGATGCCTAAGGCGCTGGATAAATACAAGAGACATCGGGCGGAGGAGAGGCGTGGGACACTGTCGTAATAAAATCAAACACTAGAATGACCCAAACGCTTCTCCTGTGTTCAATTGCAATTTTATGAATATCCGAGCAACTTTGATTTACTTTAACAGGGCGTAGCGGGGGCTAACCGGGAAAGGGAGAGTTGAACATTCCTAATTTGTTGCGATTGTCGATTTACGAAACCAGCAACTTTACACAACTCATACAAATTCGACAGTTGAAAGCTGCGGCAATTAAAAACTAACTTAGTCATCAAATGTAGCAACTTAAAACTGTTCTCCGTTCGAAGTTCCGGTGATAGAACGAAGTGATTATATTTTCTTTAGTGATAGAAGAGAGGAAACTCGTGAGGAGACTGCTGCAGCGTAAGCGGTTGTATACCTACTCTACTTAAACTCTTTGGTTGCTGCAAGCAATAGTTGTCACTCAAGAGGTTCTCTTAGTAGTCTGTGCACTCAAGCGAAGCGTTGAAATTAAACATAAATTATTATCTAAGAAATAAGTACCTACTTAATAATGTCTATTTATAGATAGGCAGGCCGAAGTTATAATTGAAATTGGATTGAAATAAAAAAAAGTAACCAACTTAGTTGCCAACTGTTGTTGAAACATAATTGACGAAATAGTGAAATATTAAAATATTATTATTCCTCTACTCTAGTTTTGTACGAATATTTCTGCATTTGGTACGATTAGAATTAGTTTTGAGTCTTTTTAAGTAATAATATATTATTGTCAAAACAAAATGGACGATGATTCGGAAACTATGATCGTCACAAAGCCGGTGGAAGAGGTGTTTAAAGCGGAACTGCCAGATAGTTCCGAAGATCCGCCATGGGAAGAATGGTCTTCACTCGAAAACGAATACATCAAGTATAATGAAAAAAGACATTTACACGAACAGGGTCTATACGACCCAGGTAGCGGGGAAGTATGTCTTGAATACATTCCAATGTCCGCTAGCTCGGTTTTCCGGCATCCTTACTATAACTATCCATCGTTACATGACCCTGGGATCATGGAAGCTTTGCTGGAACCAGAGCCTCCAATAGTATTCCCTGATGATGGACAGGATTTGTACTTACATCACTGCGAGGAAATGGTTCACCATCCTGTGAAGACATTTCATTCAGGATTACTTGAGGAAAAAATAGATTTAAGGTATTATTACGTAAATCCTCAAAACGTACGAGCTATGGCGAAAGCATTGAATTACAACACTTATGTCAAATATTTGAACTTAACTGAAAGTTTTTTGACTACAGACGCTTGTCTTCATTTAGGAGAAATGTTAGAAACTAATGATACATTGTATGAGTTAGTTTTAGATGGATGCAGAATTGGACCAGAAGGTCTGCACAATTTGCTAGAGAAAATTTCCAAAAATAAAGTCCTTAAAGTCCTTGACCTACGAAGAAATGTTTTAGGGGACGATGGGATGCAGTATTTAGCAGATGCTATTTTTACAGGATTCAATGTAGTGAATATTAATTTATCAAGTAATAGCATCTCTGGAGCAGGAGTGGCTGCTTTGGGAACAGCGTTCGAAACTCACAATGATTTTACTCATATAGACCTATCATGGAACAATTTACAAACTATGGGTACAGGAGCATTTTTGACTAGATTGTTAGATAACACGGTTTTGCAGGAACTTGATCTATCTTGGAATTTTCTTAGTGGCCGATTAGTTGGTGATCTTTTAGGCCGCATGTTCATACGTTGTCCTGTCTTAAGGTATCTAATTCTTAACAATAACAGGCTGTGTGGTGATGCTGTAAAATTTATAACGAATAGATTGCATAGAGCACAAAATTTAGTAACTTTAGATCTTTCCTTTAACCCATTGACGACTGCCGATGCTGCTTTGATATTGAATAAGATGAAAGCCGTAGAAGTCCAAGTGCAAAACCTTTTGATGGATAATGTAACTATCAACGATGAAGGTATGGCTGCGCTTAAAGATATTGAATACTTAGAATATAGAAAAAGTACTAAGATAACATATGGCGCTTTCAAAGGGAAATACATACCTAAGGGCCCGGACATAAGAGAGTTAATTTTGAACAGAATTGACTATGTTCTACGAAGAGCGCCGAAGAAAAATAAAATTGACTTCGCACATTTTGTATTACAGTTACAAAAAGAAAAATATCATAATATCAGTTTAAGAGATCTTCCACATATTTTGAAGTTGCGTCATGTTCATTTGGACGGGGATTTAGTGGACGCAGTCGCTACGTCGTTTCCGGGTCCGCCGGATGGTAAACTAAAGAGTATTAATATTGACTTGTTGGTTGAATACATTTCCAGAATTTGGCCAGACAGGAAGTTGCCAGTTGAAGTTCCGGTTCCTGAACCTGAACCACCCGCAGCAAAAGGCAAAGGAAAGAAAGATAAAGGAAAGAAATGATCGATCCATATTAATGTTTGTATAATTATTATTTTTATAAGGTAAAAGTTGTATAAGTAGTTTTATTCATAGATTTTGTTTAGATTGTTATTTAATTTTATTGTTATCCTATTCAATAAAGTATTTTAACTCATAAGCATCATTTTATCTTCTTTACTAGCGGACAAGCTGGATCCATTGCTGCCGTGCGGTCGGTAATTGGTACTTATTCCGCAGCTACACATCAAGCTTTAGACTTCCAGTATAAGCGGACCTATCGTTGTACGGAAATCCTGTACAATGCGAGATCAGCTTAAACTGGGAATGTATAGTATGATGTGTTGCTGTGTGTAGGTACTATCTATTTCTCTAAGCTGGTCTGTTTAACCTTTCTTTAATTAGTATAGTATTTTTTATATATTACAAAATATAAGGTTATATGCTATTATGTTAAACACTATTAATTACGGTCGCCTGTCGCCAAATCACTTAATTTATATTTTAAACATACTTATAACAAATAGCTAGCTTTACGCCCGTGCGCGTGTCAGTTATCGCGTAAACCATTAACCTCCTTTCACGCAGTTGGATAAAAACTATACTATGTTCTTTCCTGGGCCCCAAACTGTCTCCATGCCATTTTTTTTCCAATTCGGTTCAGTAGTTTTGTTGTGAAAGCGCGACAGGTAGAGTTACTATCGCATTTATAATTTAAGTAAGGATAGGTAACCAATTAAAACCTAAATTATCTAGATAGATAGATAGATTTATATCAGGGAGGCCCCTGATCGATCAAAAACACTTTTAAGAAAGTTAGTACGGGAAAGAACTGGGAATTTTTGTACAAATTTGGGGATCGTATTGTGTGTGCCTGAACGGCAATAGGTTCGCCCCTTAACGTTAGGCAATATTCACCTTTGCTTATACCTTCGTCGATAAGTTAAACTCAATATAATAAAATTTACAAAATCTAATACCTACCATTGTGCAACCTAATTTCTAAACTGTCTAGATATGCCAATGTCCAATCTGTCAATTCCACAAAACGACTGTCAACAAATGGCGTCCGTCAGCTGTCAAAAATCATAAGTACTTACATACTTTTGTTCTGTTCTGTTAATTTTGCTCCATAATTTCATTTTATTGTTCACAAACTTCACAGCCTGTTACAAATAAAATTAAACATCTTCATCTAAAACTTCTCAATCTGTGGTCATAAAAGGTGCTTTTTGTATAAGTAGTGTTGTTTACAACAATAGCCTAAATGGCGCAATGAGGACACATTTCAAGACTTAAACGAGTAAGTTTAATCTATTAAAGTCTGTTTTGAAGGTCGTCTTTTGTCAGGTTTTGCGATATATGGCTCTGTTTCCGTGAGGTCATATGTAAAATTTGTTAGAAAGGTGTTTTCAATTTCTAATATGCTTCCCGTTGTTTATTTTTGTTATACATATGTTTTGTTTTGTTATTCACGCTTTCGTTAACTCGTAGGTGTAGGTTGAGGTGAATAAAATCAATATTAAGTAAGTACAAGCAAGTTTCAAGGGTTACAGATTTAATTAATTAACAGTACTGTTGTATATTTAGTTTTATCTTTTAGATGATTTAAAAAGATTATTTGTGTACTTATCTTTTGATGTTATAAAAATAACAGTGATATATTGAGCCAAAACGTCGTGTGACGTCATAACTATGCACAGTTTTTATATTGTTGTATATGATGTAACAAAATACAGTCTTAAAATTTCTATTCTATTCAACTTTTTAAAGAATTTTGGTCATGTATCATCTTTTTTATCACCAGAACCCACAGCGGTGGTCGCTAAGATACTTGCTGTTCACGCCGCAGGTTTTGGTTCGATTCCCACCCAAGTCAGACATTTGTGTGATGAACAGGTCTGTTTGCCCCCAAGTTGGTGTGTCTATATGGGTCATTCTAAGTTAAGAGGTAATATGTTGTATGAAGCGACGGCATAGCATTTTTTTTATATTTTTACATAAGTATACATTTTATGTAATAGAAACTTTTAAGATGAAAACATTTACAAAGTGGCCAGTCAATTCGTTGGTTTTTTCTCGTTTTATAAGTGACCAGGGTAAATACTCAGTACAGGGTAGAGACAATGACCAGGGGAGGATACTTTATGGACAGGGAAGAGAGATAGACATATCAAAAACACGTTTTTTTAAAGAATGAACTGTATTTATTAATTTTTTATTTTAATTATGAGACATCTAATCAGATTCTAATAATCAGATTTGTTATTTCTTAGCAGTCTTAAGCGCTAGGTACAAAAAATAACAGGGTCTTTACTTTTCCTTTCCATCAAAACAAAAATATCTATAACTTTACTACTTCGTCCGTGGGTCCAACCTTCAATTGAATCCCCACACGTGGTCTTCGGGTGGTGCAAATCAGGTTATAATCAACTGGTAGTAGGCTTCGGCCGTGGTTAGTGACCACCCACCAGACAAAGCCACACCGCCAAGTGGTGCAAATCAGGTTATAATCAACTGGTAGTAGGCTTCGGCCGTGGTTTGTGACCACCCACCAGACAAAGCCACACCGCCAAGCGGCCTTGCAGAGTTCCGGTGCGATGTCTGGTGACACCATTTAGGATGGTGGGTCGGAGTTGTTGCTCCTTTATGGTTTCAACCATATGGTGCTACATTCCACTGCCACCTTCTCATCGATAATCATTAACAACCACAAGTGAATCGGTTTACTGGGCTGGCGCGTTTCATCGTAGGCTACAACATTGCTTAACATCAGGCAATTTGTAGTCAAGCGCTAGCCTATCGAAGATTTAAAAGCAAGAAGAATATGAAATATTCACTAATAAATTAAGCAACAACTTCTTGGAGTAACAGTAATAATTTTTTCTTGATAAACTCTCAAAACATTTTAGTTAAAGGAAACTAAAAAAATCTTTTTCCAAAACCCTCATTCTAAGATATAGATTCATTAAATGCATAAAATATACGCCTCGCTTTCATTTTCAAGTTAGGGCAAGGTAGTTTTTTAAAACCTGATCTCAGGTGATCACAGAATTTAAAAAAATATAATTTGACGTTCATCATCTTCTTCATCACCTGTGCACATTGCAACTAAACGATATTCTGTTTTTGTATCTTGAAGTTTAACCAGCACAAAGCCCCTATTGCTGAATGTTTCCTTTCCTGATGTTGAGGGCTTTGAGTCATCTTTGTGCAGTTAGGTTTAAATACTGGTAGGTACAGAATGCTGTAGTGTTTCTTGAGGCTTCTTCCTGTGTTCTTGAGATGTGAAATTGATGAGTGGGTCATCTTCGAAATCGCTAGCTCTGTAAATAATCATCAACGCGTAGATTGAATTTACAATGTGTTTCTGGATAATCCACAGTATCCAATTGAAAATGACGACATAACTTTAAGTCACAGAAGCAGCTCAAACTTTTCAATGTCAGGCAATTACGTATATATACGCAATCGGTAACTTAGTGAACCTTTAGTGTGCCTGAAAAACTCATATTAAATTGTAAAGCCAGAGAAAAATGCAGAAATATTCATGAAAACGCATACAAATGTATCTTCCCTGAACTTTAAGTATCTCCCCTGCTATTAAAAGTGCCAGGGGAAATACGCCAGGTGAGCGACATTTTCGATTGATATCTTAAATAGCCGAAAAAGTGTTTCTCATACGCAATTCACAATTAAACGTAAGATTGTATGCACTATTCATAGCGAACGTGTAAGTCTATATTAATAATTTAACGAATAATTTTTAAATGAAACTTACCAGAGGAAAGACTACATTCACTCAACATTTCTACATCCAGCGAGCGGTGGGACTGAAATGGCCGTTAAAATGGCTGCTCAGTGGGCTTATGGGTTGCTTGCTGCTAGCTTCACTTTACATCCTATGCACTCAAGGTCACAACTTCCACAACTTAGTAAAACAAAACTGAATTTTAAACGAAAACCAAAAGCCAGGGGACGAGACACGAAACTCGGGGGACAAATTTCGGCGTTGATTTTATTTATGAAAAATTGGAATAAAAGTAATTTTACGTATAAGACACTGTAACTAAGTTATTGTTCTGTATAAAATAAACGATGATAAAGTCATTATTGAATTTTAATACATTCATAATAATTGGCTAACAAATAAAGTCGGCTTGGGGACAGACCAGGGGAGAGACTTTTTTCTCATATTAAAACTTATTGTGACTAAACTACGTACATTTCTGTAATAAATTTAAGTGAGCAAATAGAAAACATTTAGTTTTAAGTAATTAATTAGTTAATAAGGAAGTTAGTATATAAAAAAAGTATTTTTTTGTCCTGGCCATGGAAAGTACCTCTTAACTTAGAATGACCCATATACTATCTATATATGTCTTTATATCTTACAAATTCTTCTAATATTGGAATGCAAAATAGTCAAGAGTTAGAAAATAGTTTACAACCGATTATCAGACCTATCAAATATATGTATAAGTTTCCATAAAAATCGGTCTAGCCGTTTCGGAGGAGATGGGATTTTTAAATTTTCTCTGCCTAAGAACTATCCTCGTACCTCAAGGATTATTCTAAAAAGGGATTAACGAAATCGGTCCAGCTGTTCACGCGTGATGACGTGACCAAGGGATATAGGTATTCATTTTTATAAATGTAGATAATTACACCCAGACTCAAGACAAACAGACATGTTCATCACACAAATGTCTGTCTTGGGTGGGAATCGAACCCACGACCTGCGGCGTGAAAAGCAAGTATCTTACTGATCACGCCACCGGCTCGTTGTTAGATTACTTACCTGTTGTGCTTAGTCCATTATGATGAGGCAAATTAAATTCTATATTCTCTCTCCCGCTTAGCCTGAAGGGACTATCAAACTATCCAATTCCTATTATGTTTCTGATTAAATTTGTGCGGGAGCCATGACAGTTTAGGTGTCCCGGGACTTGGTAAAGTTCCAATCCCGAGTCTATTCACTGCTGCTGTCGATCTTGGCATACATGAGCAGCGGTATCAAAGTCCCACAAATTAAACTTATGCTATTCACTAGTCTCAGTGGAAACACACTCATAATGGTTTCATACTTTTACTTAATAAACAAAAAATTCAAGTGGTTTCAAAGAGAAAGTCTGCTTTAAGTAATTTAATGAAAGTGACTCATCTTACGAGTAATGATAGATGTAATTAACTCATACTTGATTGTAATTTGAGATATTTTCTTTTTTTACTTTCTATGACATAACATTTAGCATGTGATGTGTTAGCTAAAGAAGGTACCTATATGAAGATTTTTTTTCTTCAGTATTGAAGATGTGACCCTGTGATTGATTACAATATAAAATAAACACAAAATAGAATAAACTTAAGTAAACTAAATATCATTTAGTGTCTGAGACCCTAGTTTCAGGCGGAAAGACACTAATTTGTACAAGTATATGAAGATGTATTAATAAATAAATGTGTGTTAATGTCCCACTATATTATTATTAAATATAATAACCTAAGATATTACTATGGTCTTTACTATTTATATAATAAATCTAATTTGTTTTCAGAATTAACAGTACAAAATGGATATTATAGAAAATAATAGGGATTCAATGAATAATGAGGTTTCCTCAACGTCCAGCGAAGAAATTCGCATAAAAAAGTACACGAAACACAAAAAATACCACGACAACACATCTGACAATGAAATGCAACCGCGCCGAATGCAACCCCGCAACAGATTCCAAAGTATGGGCAACCTTACTGAGAACCACAGAGACTTCCGTCATATCCAAAACAGTATAAGCAACATTGACCTCAGTTTACACTCAGGAGATATAAAAAAATTTGAATCGTTACAAATTCCTATCGTTGGGTATGAGATCATGGAAGAACGAGCTCGGTTCACGATTTACAAATTAAAAGTTGAAGACGATAAAACGGATCAATCGTGGCTTGTTTTTAGAAGATACACAGACTTTGTTAGACTGTTTTCTAGGATAAAATCTGAACAGCCAAATTTAAATTTACCATTGCCTGGTAAAAGATACTTCCGAGATAATTTTGAGCCAGCATTTTTAGAGGAACGAGTCCGGGGTTTACAGATATTTGTGAATGCAATTCTTAACAAGTTACCAAATCATCCTTTAGTTAGGGATTTTTTCTGTCTCGACGAGCCTCCACAAGTTTTCAGCTACCAGCCAGAAGTTCAAGCGGTGTATGGAGCGCTAGAAGATTCTATAACAACATTAAAAATGCAGTTAAAGCAAAACGATTCAACTATTATGCATTTACAAAAGAAATTAGCGCTTCTAGAAGCGCAAGTTAAGTCTTGTGAAAATTGTAGTACAAAAATATAGTGATATATGCCTCGTGCATGTAAAGCTGTCGGTGCTGTGCTCGATTTCTCTCCGGTCGTGTCGGTTTACACGTCCCACTACAGTCTGAGAGTAGAGAAATCAGAGTGCACCTATTTAGCACTTTTGTGCACTATAATATCTCCTGCGTTTGGCTGGTCCGCTGATGATTGGCCACGGCTAGGAGTTTATATGTACAAATGTTTATATATTCGATTATTAAGTGTATACACAGGGTTAAATGACAAAATTTGAACATATCTAGTAATATAGTTCAAAACTAAGTAACACACTTATACAGGGTGTAACACCTGGGGGTAGTCATATTTAAGGAACCGATAATGAATGTGATATAGAAGCCTATAGATTATCAATTAGTGAAAAAAACTGGTGTTTAAATTTTTAATAGTTATTGAACAAAATAATTATATTAATGACGTCACTATGTAAACAAACTCAACCCATCACTAGCGGAGCAATGACCTCAAGAGTAGTGTACTTACATTAGCGACAAACTTTGAGCTCCTCCTGTTACTCCTAGTATCTGCGCACGGCGCGGTGGCGCGCGAGCAGACGAAAAAGTTTAAATCTAGTCAACTATCACACACAATATTTGTTGTACTTTTTAAACTTTAGCTAGGTAGGTAGATGCTTCAAAAACACTTAAAGCAAATCACTCACACGTATGTGTAATTGGAACTTGTAAACACTCTAAAAACAATGTCACTAGTACGTAGGTACTTTGTTAGGGAGTCTGCATTAGGAATATTTTGTAGGTTATATCACATTTTGACACTTAACTTCTTCAATCTTATCACAAAAAAGGCTCAAAATGTCGGCCCTGCTGTTCAATGCACAAAATAGTCCGCCGCAACATGGAAGAAGACACATTTCGCAGCATATCTGGGGTGATAGTGCGGAATGCGGTCCTAATGCCACCCTCCATCTCTTCTTGTGTCCCAAACTCAGATGCATACACAATATTTTTTATGTAGCCCCATAGAAAGAAATCTAGGGGCGTTAAGTCTGGCGAACGTGGTGGCCATGGGACTGTGCCCCCTCGTCCGATCCACTGCAAGAAACGGCGGTTAAGGTACTCGCGCACACTTCGCGCGTAGTGTGCCGGTGCCCCGTCGTGCTGGTAGACCATATGGACATAGGTCTCAACAGACAAGTTTTCGAGTTCATCTTCTACATAGCCTGTCAGATGAGACAAATAATTTACCGAGTTTAAATGAGGTGGCAAAAAACATGGGCCTATCACCGTTGTTCCAATTATGCCAGCCCAAACATTTATGCGCCACTGGTGTTGAAATGACGACTGTGACGAGAGATGAGGGTTAGAAAAGGCCCAAACATGCTCATTATGGATGTTGCTGATGCCGGATCGCGTAAAAGATGCCTCGTCTGTCCATAGCACTCTTCTCGCAAACTCGGGTGACCTGGCTGTTTGATGTTGGTACCACACACAAAATGACACACGCGCTGCATAGTCCGCCGGAATGAGCTCTTGGGTTCTTTGAAAGTGGTACGGATGTTGGCCGTCATCACGAAGAACTCGCCACACTTGCATGTGGTTCGTAGCGCCGAGGGCTAGCGCGGCTCGACGAGTGCTGGTCCGCGGATTGTTATCAAAATGTTCCAGCACTGCTTCCGCAAAGTTCGGATCCAGCGCGGTTGGGCGGTCAAGAGAACTGGATCCACGGAATGACCCCGTTTCCTGCAGTCGAAATACTAGCCTGAATGTTTCCAGAGATGGAAGACGCCTACGCTCAGCTTCTGGTCTCCCGTCGATAAATCTCTGACGATAGAGTTGACGAGCATTACGTAAACTTCCGTCTGCTGCACCCACACAAAGCATCATCTCGTAATATTCACTATTACTGTAGAAAGACATTACGACGCGTGATTGGTACGTAATCGAAATAAATATCAACTTATCACCACTAAGAATAACAAGCGACTGAACAAAGCCACAATCCTTCTCACTCATTATTTCTTTGTCGCAGAGATCAAACGAACTTATTAGGTAATTAGCTTTGAGCACGCAGCTTCACCTGCGTGACCTACATTTTATATTATGCACAGTAGTGGGATAAAACGAAGCCTACAACCATAAAAAGTAGCCTATAGCCTTTCTCAATAAATGGGCTATCTAAAAGTGCAAGAATTTTTAATATCATACTAGTAGTCCCTGAGATTAGCGGGATCATCCTAACAAACATATTCTTCATGTTTATAATATTAAATAGTATAGTAAACACGACAGAAAAGGTACCTTTTCGGCTGTGTTTATCTTTTGGGGTCCCGTTTCACTCTATTGAAACACGTGCTTGTATGCTTCTAATATTTATGTTATCCTAGTACCTGTTAGTATTAAATTCTAAACCATGGGAAACTTATTTTGTCTGTCTGTAAGTTGCGCTTTCAGTTCAAAACCGCTCAACCGATGTAAATAAAATTTGGTGTGGAAATAGTTTGAGACCCAGACAAGGATATGGGATATTTTTTATCCAACTGCGTAAAAAGAAGTTAATGGTTTAGCGCAATAACCGACATATGCGCGAGCGCAGCCGCGGCCAGAAAGCTGGTATTCAATCACAGGACTGCCTTATTGGTCTAGGTGGACGTGTTTGCTATAAAACTGCTTGGCGAAGGTTCTAATCCCAGGTGGTAAAAAGCGTTAGGTGTTCGTTATTTCTTCCGCAATAGAAAGAATAGCCATTACGCTGCCTAATCCTTTAAGAACATTCGATTAGGACGGCTATCTAACAGCACAGCTCCCTAAAATTGGTGTATTCACTTGGGTGCGACGACGTCGCATCATACATTGGATAGGCTCACAAACACATAACACCATACGTTAGTATTAAATCTCGAATTTCATAAACATTTACGATAGATTTACATACTCGTTTTTAAAGCTAATTAAAACACCTACGGAACCTATTTGTTTTTGATTAAAAGAAAGAGACTTCATATTCAAAAGAGACAGTTTATTACCTACGTTCACAATTGTTTACAATAAATTTTAGGGTCCTGTGTGATATTACTAAACGATTTTCACGTTGTTTCTTTTGCTTTCTGCGACCCTGGTATCTAAAGCAGTTTTGTTTCAGTTAAAATTACGGCGCCGCGCTGCGCCGGTGCGCCGCACCGCGCTGTATTAGTAGTTTTCCATAATAGTTGTACTTTTCATACCATTACATGGTATGAAAAGTAAAACTATCTAAGTAAAAAAAAATTACTCATCATTCAGCCGCTTGCTTCCACTGCTGAGTTTTAGGCCTCCTGATAATTTCATCCAATAAATTTAATCAGACAAAACTCTTTTGTCCACTGATACATAAGCTTCTATTAATGTATCCGGAACCATTCGCAATTTTAAAGAAAAAAAGAGAAGTCGTGTTCGAAAGAGATAGTCTTTACCTATGCTCATATTGTTTACAATAGTATTTTAGGGTCCTGTATTGTAGTACTAAACCATTTCCGCGTTGTTTCTTTTGTTTTCTGCAACCCTGGTATGCACGGACGAAATAACGGACAGAGGTGTTATAAGTCGACCGCTGTGTGTGTGTTTTTGTTTGAAAGCCCAATTTTCAGGGATGGTTCAGCCGTTTAAATCTGTTTAGCCGTTTAAAAGTCACATACATTTTTATTTCATACAAATTTTGAGGCTAATTAAAGAAAATTAATAAAACATAATAATCAATTTTAACCACTATTTAGTACCTAGTGAGTAAAGGCCTACCCATAATTTTCATGCAGTCAAATGATTAAATTTATAAAAGAATATTGATATCAATTCATTTATTTTCGTACCGTGTACGTATTGTATGTAACTACGTGCGTGTTCGTACCCGGTACCTTGCAGATAATACTTGCTGACTCCTAGAAATCTTATCCCCATTTTGCGAATAGGCGGCAACGAAGAATTATTATTGAGACTAAATAATATTACATGTCTCTGTTTACACGAGCAGATGATGGTTTAAGTTATGACAGCTTTATTCTAGGTCGGCTTTTGTTTGTTGGTTAGTTGAGAACTCACATCATGTAAGTTGTCTTCACAATTTATTTTTATCATAGGTGTATCCATGTCTTCTTTTTTTGTTAAAAGTTTTCATGACCAGTCATAAAAAAACAGGAAAATAATGTTATCTTGAGCTCGACTTGGTATTCGAACGAAGGACCCGGACCTTTAAAACCAACACGATATCACTAAAACCAATAAGGTAGTCTCAATTAATGTGCGTGTAATACGACGGAACCCCTACTTAATTAATATTAGATATCGTGAAGCAATTGTGTCAATCTGGATACCAGGAGTAAAGGACAAGAGTTTGTTTTGCAAAGGTCGTTGACATGATCACCTGATTTAATATTGATGTAGATCGCTTCACTATCGATATCGATATTAATGTCAATTTCGATACGCTTTAACTTTTTTTATATTCACTTTTGAGATATAATTTTAGTCTCAATTTACCACGTGATAGCTACTCTATCGGATCCTTAAATATGACTACACCCACATGTTACACCCGGTATACACTAGAAAAAGTGTTTGACAAGGAACACCGATTTGAATTATTACTAATTATATTTATCATAACGGGCAAGCAGACTGCTTGCGACCACTACCGGTGCAACCCGTGTCGAAACGTAAAGCCAAATTAAAGGTGAGCGCGTTAATTGTTATCATAAATATATATATTAAGAAACACCGACTTCATAATAAAATAAAACAAGTTCAAACAAAGTATTTTGCAATCTGTCTAATACAGTATGTTTAAAGGTGAGTATAGACTAGAGCATTTAGTTGTAACAGAACCACGAGCCGCTCTATGAAGTGTTGTAGTGTATCACCCGTTCACTAACCAAAATTTAATACAAAGAAGACAAAGCTACTTGTTGATACAATTCATAAGAATGTTACATTACATAGAAATGCTCGAGGAAATGCTCAAGTGTATATCCACCTATAGAGGTATATTTTTTCACAGTTAGTAAGTTAGGTACATGGTACTTTAAATTTTATTCTAATTTGAGAACCTACAAGAAAGTAGATGTAAAAGTCAAATGCAATATAAAGGAGATGTTTTTTCTTGTTTGTAGTGAATATAGCATTGCAGATTTAAGTATCGATCGACGGCTATTTTGATAATTAATAGCTCTATAAATATATAAATAAGAAATTATAAAAATATACTCCAAATTTTTAACTATCCGTCCAAATTGAAAAGGCGGTGATATAATTATTAAATATTAATCTCTCATAAATAACTCAATTTTAAAACAAAAGTGAGTTATTGTATTTGTAACTTAAATTGTATAAGATGAAAAGCACACTATTAGTAAACATAGGGGCGGGCCGGTGGCGTGGTCAGTAAGATACGTGCTTTTCACGCCGCAGATCGTGGGTTCGATTCCCACCCGAGACAAACATTTGTTTAAATAAGTCTGTTTGTCTTGTGTCTGGGTGTAATTATCTATATTTAAGTATATATTTACAAAAGAAAAGTGTTATATGTAGTATATTACCAGTTATCTGGTTTCCATAGTACAAGCTCTGCTTAGTTTGGGATCAGATGACCGCGTGTGTTAATGTCCCACTACACTATTATTATTATAGAACGACACGCGGTCAAAATATAGATCACTATCGCACACTAGGTTTGTGAGCGAGTCCAAATAGTGACTCGCGAGAAGTGTTCACACCCAGCGGCTTAGAGCGGGATGTTTGATCTTTCCCCTCTACCGAAGGTACATTAACAGTTTGTATGCTTCTGTTCATGTTTCATGTTTTTTGTGTAGCTTTTATTTTCAAGACGCTTTAACTTTTACATGTGTGCTGTATGTGGTTACCTTGCCCTCCCCCAAACACTAGCAGAATCAATTCAGTACTAGAAGTTGCGTATAACACCTCCTTTAAATGCTCTAAGAATTAATGTATTAAATATTTAATGACAAATTATTATAAAAGTTAACTACAAGAATGTGACGTGATAATGTATTATATTATTTGTTATAAATTATAATTATTTAAGATCAGATTCTGAGCCAGAGCGCTACATATCTGTAATCGGGCTGGTATATTCGGTCCGGCACTATTTGTTGCCTGTCCGATGTCCGAAAGCAATTACTACACATATTGTTCTCTATTCTGGTAATCATAAAAACTGCACTAGAATTACAGAACCTAACCTCTATCTAGCATTGAAATCGCTAATTTCGACATCTTTTGCTGTAGTATTTCGATTTTGCCGATCGACTGCCGGTGAATGCTGGTCCTTACGTGTAGAGCGCTGCTGGTATAAGCCTGGAACGATCTTGGAACTTTTTGGTGCTATTATTATTCGGTTTTGCCGACTGTGTGTGCCGATCCGGCCCGATTATGTGTAGCGCTTTTCAGGCTCGGAAGTCATTAAAAAAATATTATTTAGAGTATTCTAAGTGTTTTTAATAGGTGCATGATAAGTACTAATTTTATATGCATTTAAACGTTAGGTACAAAGTTAATGTAAGTATAAAGCAATATTATAATAATAATTAAACTGTATTATTTGAATTTATGATTGTTCTATAAAAGTTTTAATAATAATTGTATTAAATTAAAAGAAAAGTGATAAAAATGTCCTATCGACCTTTTATTTTATCCCACAGTTGCAATATTACGAGTATAGGTATAATCACACAAATCCATGTCACTGACTCTGGCAGAGCCACCATCAGGGATTTTCATTTTGAAAACACAAAAAAATTGTCGCTAATTAGTCGAAATTTGTCGCCAAATATCAGAATTTGTCGGTCACTGGTTCAAAAGATATAAGGGTTTATAGGTGGCCGATCTGGAGAGAGTCTCCCCAGCAGGGCCACATTTATATCTCAAAAACTAGGGCACCTAGCAAATATCTCTTTTCTCCCATAATTTGTCGCCAATTAGTCGGAATCAGTCGCCAAATATCAGAGTTTGTCGGTCACTGGTTCAAAAGATACAAGAGTTTATAGGTGGCCGATCTGGAGAGAGTCTCCCCAGCAGGGCCACATTTATATCTCAAAAACTAGGACACCTAGCGAAGATGTGTTTTCTCCCATATTTTGTCGCCAATTAGTCGCAATTTGTCGCAAAGTTACAGATTTAGTCGGTGTGTAATTAAAAAGATATTAAAGAATTCAATTTCCCCATACAGTGGTACAAGCGAGTACAAAATACTTTATGTAGTTTCTAGACAGTATCTATGACGTCTTATGGAGGAATGTTTGTTTCGAATTAAATAAATGTAAACTTATTCTATAATTTCAACCCACCATAGGAAACACTCGCAATCACCTCAAAATACACACCAACACAACACACATCAAACGAACTTTATGGAAATTCATTTTTATATAATAAAATTTGATTACAATTGACAATACTTTTTCAACGTTTAAGTATTTTAAACATTTTACTAAAGGTACGACATTTATTTATTATTCTAAAGTTAATTAGAGCTTAACATTGTAAAGTGGTAAAACAGTTGCATGCGACTGTACATCTTTCACCAAATAGACCAAGAGCAAGGTTTAATGTTTTCAAAGAAGTTTAAGCCACTCTAACCTAGTAATTTAAAACATAAAAACATGAATTAAATTCAGAATTTATCTCTCGGACATTTCTAAAGACTTTAGACCGATAAAACTAGAAGTATATTACACATATTAATAGAAATATTTTTTTCTTGGTATTTTTCGTGAACTCTTCGACCTAGCTCTTGGACTATACCTTACTAATTGAACTCATTATATCTCCTAAACTAAGATCCGATTAAATCTGTGACTTGGCGACAAATTGCGACTAATTGGCGACAAAATATGGGAGAAAACACATCTTCGCTAGGTGTCCTAGTTTTTGAGATATAAATGTGGCCCTGCTGGGGAGACTCTCTCCAGATCGGCCACCTATAAACCCTTGTATCTTTTGAACCAGTGACCGACAAACTCTGATATTTGGCGACTGATTCCGACTAATTGGCGACAAATTATGGGAGAAAAGAGATATTTGCTAGGTGCCCTAGTTTTTGAGATATAAATGTGGCCCTGCTGGGGAGACTCTCTCCAGATCGGCCACCTATAAACCCTTATATCTTTTGAACCAGTGACCGACAAATTCTGATATTTGGCGACAAATTTCGACTAATTAGCGACAATTTTTTTGTGTTTTCAAAATGAAAATCCCTGATGGTGGCTCTGCCAGAGTCAGTGACACCACAAATCCGCTGTTAAGTTAAAAGGAATAACCTCAATTTTATCGTTTTCGACCTAATGAGGCAAAGAAGTCAACAAAATACTTCTATACATATAAAATACTTTTTCCTATATGACTGACTGACGGATCAAAGCATAGACTAAACCGCTTACTCTTAGTAGTCTGTGATTTTTAGGGACGGTTCCAGTGGCGAAGAGTTCGTCACAGAGTACCTTAGGAGTTCATACAGGCCTATTCCCATCGACTTCCCTTTAGGAAATTGTTAATACCACACGCATCTACTTAATAATATATTAACGCCTAAAAGTTTTAAATAGCAACAAAAATAAGTATAGCATCAAGAGTAAGAACGATCGGTGAAGATTTTGCTTCAGCCACATCTTTTTTTACGAGGGGAAATGCATTACCGATCTCCGAGTGGTAGGTACTCCAGTCGTGGCCTTTGTGACCGAGACCCCGCATGGTCTTCAGCTTCCAGCGACCAGGTTTACCTGCTTAAACTCCTTAATAAAAAATAAAAAGAGTTTTTCGTCCTCATGCTTGTTGCAGGGGAAGGCCTGCTCCCTCTCTAGAGAGCAGTAGGTACCCTTAGTACAAGTTGTCAACACGAAAAAAGTTTTCGAAAACTTGTCAAGATAAAAAGAAAATGCACATAAATCTACAAAATTATTCACCTATTCTACCTATGTTACTTATCCATTTTATTATTGATATATAAACTCCTTACTTCTACTCTTTGGCACTATTATTCAAATTATATCTGAGTTCTATCCGAGTTCAACTGTCATTGTCTTATTAACTAATGTCTATATTACTAAATAAACTATGTACAATTCTTTAGCTGATTAAAGCCTATATTCAAGGTATTTCTGTGTTTTAAAACGCTACAATTATATTTCTAGAATTACATTTTCTCGTATAATACACGTTTTGAACGTCATGTAATACTATTTTGCGAGATTGACATCAATATGTCCGATCTCTACTTATGGCAGACTAAAATCTATATTTGTGCGAAATATCATCTAATTCTGTCTAATAGTTACTGCGTGAAATCAAGCAAACAGCAAAGTCACCTGTTCAAATCCAGATCGAGCTAGAACACATTTTTAATTTATTTTTTAGTTGCAGTTCAGTTTGAAAGATGAGAGCCACTCTCTATTACGTATGAGACCGAAACATAGAGATGTGGGTGATATTCACCAAGGTCACCAGTTTGAATCCAGGTTGAGCTAGAAACATTCCAATTTCGTTACAAAAATTTTTGTTTCAGCTCGAAGTGTGGATTTCTGCCTACTCCTTCAACCCTTTTTACTGTCCCACTACTGGGCACGGGTCTTCTCTCAACTATCTTATAAGTTGAAAGAGTTTATTCCTTAATCCACACACGCTGGCCAAGTGCGGGTTGGTGGATGTCACGTGTCCTCGAATGATTAGTTCTTAGACACGCCGGTTTCCTCACGATGTTTTCCTTCACCGATATTGAGCAGCGAAGATGAAACAATTCACACAAAGTTGTGTGGGCACGACCAGGATTCGAACCCGCTACCTTATTTTTCTAAGGCGAGGCCCGTACCGCTGAGCCACCGCTGCTCAGAGCATTTCTGCCTAATAAGAACAAAAGACACCCTCTGTTACGTATGGGACCTAAACAGCAAATAATAATAATAATATAGTGGGACATTAACACACGGTCATCTGATCCCAAACTAAGCAGAGCTTGTACAATGGAAACCAGATAACTGGTAATATACTACATATAATACTTTTCTTTTGTAAATATATACCTACTTAAATATAGATAATTACACCCAGACACAAGACAAACAGACATATTTAAACAAATGTTTGTCTCGGGTGGGAATCGAAACCACGACCTGCAGCGTGAAAAGCAAGTATCTTACCCACCACGCCACCGGCCCGTCAAATGTGGGCGATATTCACCTCTGCCTACACCTCCAGTTAATACAGGCGTAAACGCTATGTAAATTAAAAATCAACATTGTTTACAACACATTTATTTTAAAATACATTTAATTTTAAAAACTATACATACATTTAATTAAACATTTACCGCTTGCCTTTCTTGGCTTTGACTTTTATTATTACCAATTACCGTGCCCCTGGCGCCAGACTACGAAAAGTCACCAATCAACATTTAAATCGAAATTTCACATTGAATATTAAGTAGACACTTATAATACGCCCATTAAGAAGGTGGGAAGACGATTTCCACCTAACATTGGGACCATACTGGACCAGAGCTGCAACCGATAGAGTACAGTGGAAACAGTTTGAGGAGGTCAATGTCAAAAGACACCAAACTGAAGGACATCCTATAAATAAAATATTAGTTCAAACTGACTGATTGACATTACCAGTTCGGAAAACGGACTATTATTATTATTACTTACATAATAGATCTAAAAGGGGCGCTGCTGGGGGATTAAAAACATTTGCTTGGTAAATACGTATACGCAACTAGGGCGATCCAAATCTTAAAAACTATTTTATTTAGATACACTTAATAATAACAACAAATACATTATTTACAATTTCATTAAAATCGGTCAAGCCAAGCAAGGTTGTCTAAATAAACATTTATAACAACTAGCCTTTCTCCATTTGCACTTCTTTCCTTTCACTACTACATTTATAAAACAAAGTCCACCGCCATCTGTATATTTGTTCTTGTGCTGTAATTCACGTAATTTCTTGACGCGTAGCTGCGTAGTGCGTAGCTGACAGCGGTTGTCAAAATTACGAGAGTACGAAAAGAGCTGTTTGGATCGAAACTAACTGCAACTGCACTGCAACTGAACTTATTTAATTACGTGAATTAGCCTACAAATTATTTTAGAAACAACAAATTTTACAGTTTTCCTCGTCATCCGTTTCCGTTATCATATATAAACATTCATATAATAATTACCTCGCTATATACGCCATTACTTCATTTTTAAAACAAAGTCCACCGCTAATACATAAAAAGTACACCGCGTCTTATTTGTGCTTGTTTATTTCAGAAACAACGAATTTGAGTTTTCCCCATCGTCCGTTTACGTTATCATATATAATAAAACATTCATTATATAACTAGCCTTCTGCAGGGAAAACCCTTTGCATCTATCACTACACAATTCATAAAAAGTGCACCGTGTCTTGTTTGTTCTTCATTATCTTGAAAGATTGTATTTTACAGTTTTCCCCATCATCCGTTAAGGTTATCCTAAATAATATATAAATATTCATAATATAACTAGGCTTCTGCAGGTACATCCCTATAATAATCCTTTACTTCATTTCTAAAACAAAGTCCATCGCCGTCTGTTGTTTCTGATTATGTCAGCAACTTTAGATTTTACAGTTTTCCCCATCATCCTTTAAGGATTTATACATAATAATATATAAACATTCAAATTATAACTAGCCTTTTGCACGGAAAACTCTTTGCATACTACACTACACATTTTTTACAAAGTGCACCGCCATCTGTCTGTTTCTAATTATCTCAGAAACAACGAATTTTACAGTTTTCCCTATCACCCGTTAAGGTTATCATATATAATATATAAACATTCATATACCAATTAGCCTTCTGCTGGGAAAACCCTTTGTATCTTTCACTACACAATTCACAAAAAGTCCACCGCCGTCGTCTATCTGTTTGTTTCTGATTATCTCAGAAACAACGGATTTTAGTTTTCCCCATCATCCGTTAAAGTTATCATATATAAACATACACATAATAACAAGCCTTCTCCTTTTGCACAAATTTTCTTTACTTCATTTATAATACACAGTTCACCTCGTGTTACACTGTTCTGCCTGTTAATAAGTGTTTATCTCAGACCTAAACAGATTTTCCAGTTTTCCCCATCAGATAACATCATCAATTCTTTTCAATCAATTTAAAATACAATACATATACTTCATTCAACTTTCTACAGAATTTAATCAACCTTTGACCGCTTGGATAAATATTATTAATTGCCGTGCCCCTGGGCGCCAAATAGCGAAATTTCATCGATAAAATATCCCCGCAATTAATAATAAATCCACCAATCGCATCTGGCCAGCGTGTGTGGATTAAGGCCTAAGCTCTGTTATAGTAAGATCATTGAGAGAAGACCAGTGTACAGCATTGGCAACACTAAAAAGGGTTGAAATTTATAATGACATGGCTTATTATATTCATAACAAATTTCGATAGTAAATCATGTCCTGATATAGTGACCGACACGATTTGTATTTTCATTATAGATCCACTCGCCTCGGGCGGGGCGTAGGGAATGTTATTTACAATAGATTAAAATGGTCCGCTGAAGGAACTAAAACAATTGTCGATTACATGTTAGCGACACGGGCCATTAAAAGCTTAAACACTATTTTATTTAATCACACTTGATAATAACAACATACACATTATTTACAATTTCATTGACATCGGTCAAGCCGTTTAGATTATCTATAATATAATATATAAACATTCATATAATTACTAGCTTTCCCAGGTTAACCCCTTTGAGGGCGTTCATTAATTACGTGGGGGATCAAATCTTTCCAAATCTCATTTAGGGGACAGGGCGAGTATAAAGCAAATATCACGTAATATTTTATTTTTCAAGTAAAAATGCGTGAAAATTTATTTCCAGAATAAAATATGGCGAAATACAAAAATATTAGTCTTTGCTAGTTATCAATAAAAGTAATAGAACCAGCGGGTTTTGCTTTTTTTTCTCAATAATCTAACACGTTTACAGCCAAAACATAAACTTTGAAGAATCTCGCGCGCCATAATGGGATGGAGGGGGGAGTTGAGGAAAATCTAACGACATCTTATCATTGAAAAAATTCTTAACAAAGTCTCACGTAATAAATGTGCGCCCCTTTCCATCTTTCACTACATTTACCTGTTTGTACCTGAATAACTCAGAAACTTAATGGATTTCCCCGTTTTCACCATCAATTATTTTATAATATTTTTAATAAACTACACATACATACAGTTTCTGGAACAAAGTTCCTTATCGCGCGTTGTAAAAGGGGGATAGACGGAGAAAAATCTTACGAAAAGTTGTCACGACACTTTTTGCTATAGTAAGCTATTGTAAGCTGTGCGGCGTGCGCATGTTTCTCTGTCTGTCTGTCTCTCTCTCTAGAGATAGAAAAAAAAATAAATAAAAAAAATATTATTATAACTTAAAAAAAATAAAATTTTATTACAATTCCTTCACTAATTAATCGAAAGGAACTTCGTTCCATCCGGGTTTCCCTTGACACCTCTCAAGTTTTTGACGTATGACGTATGTATAAGCTGACCTCTCGTTGTACAAAAATCCTATACAATGCGAGATCAACTTATACTGGAAATGTATAGCTTCATGTGGAGCCATGTGTACATACATATCTCTCAGCAAGGCGCTGTAAAACCCTATTGCACTCTCTTTAACACAACAATATTAACAGTCATATGTTCGGAATATTTTTATATTTATTTTACACCATCAACTGGGTATATATTTTTACATTACATTCCTCCAGTCGGAACTGAGTATCAGGTGCGCGGGAGTTATTCTTTAAACTCCCGCGCCATATAAGTGCACTCTATTCCCTTTACTCTCAGAGTCTGGTCGTACGTATTGACCAACACGACCAGTCGGATCCAAGACAGTACCGGATTAAGAAAGCGTGGGGCCCGTAGCATTTCATACTGAGGGGCCCTTGTTCTACTATTTATATTCTTGTTAATTATTTAGTATTATCAAGATTGTTCAATAGCTAAATATTTTTTATATCAGGAACATTTATTATGTTTTAACAAATGTAATTATAGAAAATCAGTCAATACATAACAAAATGTTCAGATAAAATTTATATAGCCAGAGATCACCTCCCTTTAAGGTGCCAATAATTAACAGGTGTCTCTTGCGTGTCACACCAGTAACCACAGTAATATTGTAACTACTCTGACCAGACCTACTTACTAAAGACTTATGACGGTTTAATATTTGAAGGCTCATATACGCGGGGCCCCCTTCTTCGCGGGGCCCGTAGCTACTCCTTTTTTGTGGCTAATCCGGCACTGGTCCAAGACCGACAGCTTTACGTTCTCTCTGAGGCTAGGGCGTGTACTAATTTAAATTCAATTTTTAGCGTCCATATATTCCACAAGGCGTTTCGCGGGGAAGACCTTATGCACCCTCTTTTTATGTGTGTATAAAGAGGCTTTCTGTTTAAATGTTTGTGCGCAGATATCGCAAGACAGCGGCCTCTCGCCGGAGTGTATCACTTCGTGCTGGGTTAGAGCTTTCTTATCCTAGAAACAAAAATTTCATATATTTATAACATAAATTATTTTGATTACCATTTCAGACAATATTAGGTTAATTGAGGTACATTTTCTATTAAAATTAAAATCGTTTTGCAACAAAAACAGAAAATCAACTACATATATACCCGTGGCGAAGAAGGGTGGAAGTCAAGAGGCAAACAGTTCTTACTTAGGGAAACAATATCTCTTCACTACCGTCACCGATCGTTCTTACACTTGATGTTATACTTATTTTTGTTGCTATTTAAAACTTTTAGGCGTTACATAAAACATTATTAAGTACGTATGATATCGACCATTCCCTAAAGGGAAGCCGATGGGAATCGGCTTGTATGGACTTTTCGCCATTAATATGTACCTAGAATTATGCGTTAATGACAATTGCTTCTATAGTATGGGCAGGGCGCAGGCGCTTAGCGTAACCAATGACGCTTCTTGCGACATAACTCAAAAACTACTGATCAGATCTTGATCAATTTTAAATGGGACCACAAAAGAAGCAACAGCTTACAAACAAAAAATTAATTATAGAAATCGGTTCACGTATAACAAAGATATTAGGTAACAAACATAAAAAAGACATTCAGTTGAATTATATTCCTAATTGTTGCTCCTTTAAGGTTTCTAACCTTAAGGAGGCTCTCACCGATACATTCGTAATCACGAGTGAATCGGTACACTGGGCTCGCGCGTTCCATCGTAGACTACATCATTGCTTAACATCAGGCAAGTTGTGGTCAAGCGCCAGCCAATAGAAGAATAAAAGAAAAAACTTTTCTGGAAGTCTGTAAAAAGACGTCTATTCTCAATTTACAAATTCAAATGTGGTTAACCTCCCCTTACTGTTAATACTGTATTATTATTATTATTGAAGGTACTTACAGTAAACCGTTTGTCACAGACTTGGCAGCAGTGGTTCCTTGGTTTTTCCTTCTTCTCACCGTGAACCCTCATCATGTGCTTGTCAACATTAGCTCGAGATGCTATCGGCTGCAACAATCGGATTAATTTTAACTTAATTAATCTATACATATGTGGCGAACAGAACAGTGCAGTGGCGAAGGGTGGAAGTCTCAAAAAGGGAAGCCTAAATAGGGAATAATATCTTTTGTCCTGAATGACTTACTGACGGATCAACGCACAGTCTAAACTGCTCATTGTAGAGACTCGAACTTCGTATTACGTAGGGATTTTTCAAAATTCGTTCTCCAGAGGGGTGAAAAGGGGTAACGTTTCTATGGGACTACGGGATTCTTTGTTCAAATCCACTGTCTAACCGTGGCGAAGGGTGGAAATTTGAAAAAAGGGAAGCTGGAGCGAAAAGTTCTTACTTAGGTAAATAATCTCTTCACTACCATCACCGATCTTTCTTACTTAAAATAAAAAATAAATAAATATTCTGAGACATTAACACACACGGTCATCTGGTCCCAAGCTAAGCAGAGCTTGTGTTATGGAAACCAGATAACTGGTATATACTATACATATAATACTTTTCTTTTGTAAATATATACTTATTAGATATTTACACCCAGACTCGACACAAACACAAATGTTCATCACAAATGTTTGTCTCGGGTGGGAATCGAACCCACGACCTGCGGCGTGAAAAGCAAGTATCTTACCGACCACGCCACCGGCCCGCCACTTGATGCTATACTTATTTTTGTTGCTATTTAGAACTTTTAGGCGTAACATAATATATTATTGAGTACGTGTTATTGACCATTTCCTATAGAGAAGCCAATGGGAATTGGCTTGTATGGACTCTTCGCCACTGCTGTCTACACCCCACAGAAAAAAGCCGTGACTGTATGTATGTATATGTGATTGTTAGTTATCTGGTTACCATAGTACAAGCTCTGCTTAGTTTGGGATCAGATGACCGTGTGTGTTAATGTCCCACTATATTATTATTATTATTGTTTTTGTGTGTAATATTTTTAAACAGTACTCGTTAAGTCCTACAAAATATTATTTTAAACAAATTCAGGTAGGTACTACATTAGAAAATTTAACATGGAACTGATATTGCGCGCGTTCCCCTCTGCCGAGGTACATGAACAGTTTGTATGCATACACTGTTCATGTTTCGTGTTTGTGTGTAGCTTTTATTTACGTGTGCATATGTAAAGACGCTTCAACTTTTACATGTGTATACAGTAAACACCTCGTGGTTACCTCGCCTCTCCCAAAATCTGGCAGACACAATTTAGTACTAGAAGTTGTGTAAAACACCTCCCGTGTTAATAGTCAAAGGGTAGGTAAAGTAAAGTTTTGATTTTGATTCAATTACTACGACGTATAGAGCCTTCGGTTTTAACGCTTGGAATTAGATCGCTCTAATACAACACATAAACAAAATGTAGTAGATATAAGTACTTCATCTAAAAAAGAAAAGTGCCTACTGAGTTTTTTGGCAGTGTTTCTCAGTAGTCGCCAGTATTGAAATGAAACTTCATACTTCATGTTCACGGGTGGAAGTTCACCCGTGAACATGAAGTCTGAAAAGACTTTGAAACGTCGGGATCTAAAATCTAAAATAAACCGCGATAAAATCCGTTAAAAAGTAGTTTTATTTCAATGTGTGATATTCGCGTAAATCTAAGACAATACTAGTCGCCAGTAATTCACTGCACGGTAGGAATAGAAATTGGACTATTCTCAAAAAAAAAAGCATGTTTTCATTTCAATTTCGTTTCATTTAATTAATAATATACCCGATTTCAGTCCAACTGTATACTAAACACATCCCACCTACCTATGCTTAAAGTATTCGACGCAATTCCATACACTCTGTATATTTTGCATACATTTAGATCAAGGTTAGAAAAATCATGAGGCGATCTCACCTATTTGATATTCACCCCTGCCTAATCTCAAATACAAAACAAAATCACACCACGTTCCGCGCATTTACATATACTACTACTAGAGATCTAGAGAAACTATAATTTTTACAAATAAAACTCATTCAATATTCAGCTCAGTTAAAATCTATTAAAATTATAATAAAAAGCCCGCCAAAGCTTCGCCCGGGTAGCTTCAGCCCACTCAACAATTTACTAACAATGTGATAAATAAAGAACCGCTCAACCGATTTTGTGCAAACTTCACATAAACCATCTACTAAATAGTCCGAACAATGCCTAAACATTTAGTTTGAATAGGTAAGCCCGTTTTTGAGTTATAACATTACAACGAAAAGTGGCATTGATTTTTATATTGATGTGGTACCAGTGATCTGGGACATCGGCATAACGATAAATAAAACAGTCGCTTATAATGAATGATTTGCGTGAATTGATTTGTCAAATATGTAGTTATGAGTATCTAAATGGAGGTGGTGAAGTTGAACTTTGTAACTTTACTATTAATTTATTGTTCTCAAGTAATTAGTGACATTATGTTTTTTTATTGAGAACTAGCGGACCCGGCAGACGTCGTTCTGCCCGGTCTCAGACCTACCGAATATAACCAATAATAAATAATAGGTATCTAACCCGGTTTTCGGCACTTTTCGCTTTCTAAATTTTCTTTTTTTTTTTAATTTTTCTCTGCGTAAGAACCATTCTCGTACTGAAAGGAATATTTAAAAAAAAGAATTAGCGAAATCGGTCCAGCCGTTCACGCGTGATGTCGTGACAACGGAAAACGGGTTTCATTTTTATATATATAGATAAAGTTTATTTAAACCTAAACTAATTTTTCACACCCCTTGTGGGTAATTTTGGAAAAATAAAAATACACGTATTTCATTATTTGTTCTAAGATTTTGTGTACCGAATTTTAAGTGAATAAGACCTAGGAATAAAATGTTGCATACAAACTTCATGCCTCTATTCAACCCTCTTAGGGGATGATTTTTGAAAATATTATTAGCCTATGTCCTATGCTAGGGTCTACGCTATCTTCATTTGAAATTTCATTAACATCGGTTGAGTGGTTATGGAGATACGTGGTAGCAAACATTCACACACACACCCACACACACATTTACTTTCGCATTTATAATATTAGCATGATTTGGCTCAGCGAACTTCGTACCGCGTATTTCCCACCTTTTAAACCTACCTTAAAATCTCTAAGTTACTAATATGGCTATTAAAAAATAGGGGTGGGTAGTACAGAGGTGAAAATTATATTGTATGTAATTTTTAATATCACAGCACAAATATTTTTTTGATTGGACCTATCTTATTACTTAGTTCTATGAAAATTGATAACGACCGATTCTCAGTCTACCGAATATAGATAAAAAAAAATCATAAAAATCGGTCAACCTTTTTCGGAGAAGTTTGGATACTAACACCTCGACACGAGAATTTTATTTATTAGACTAGCGGATCCGACAGAGGAGGTCCTGCATGATATTTCAATCGTAATCGCTTGTAATATCATCAAACTAGATACCGACTGCAGCGCCATCTTCCGGTCTCATTTGTAAATCTAAACCATGCAGGGCGCCATCCAAACGCAACAAAAAATATCATTCAAATCGGTCCAGCCGTTTAAGAGTTCTGTGATTATTCAGTCATCTTTGTTTGCCTGTTGAATTTGGCGGGCCGATGGCGTGGTCGGTGATGCTTGCTTCTCACTCCGTAGGTCGTGGGTTCGATTCCCACCCAAGTCAAACATTTGTGTCATAAACATGTCTTTTTGTCTTGAGTCTGTGTGTAATTATCTATATTTAAGTATGTATTTACAAAATAAAAATATTATATGTAGTATATTACAAGTTATCTGGTTTTTACAGTAGAAGCTTTGCTTAGTTTGGCCGTGTGTGTTAATGTCCCACTATATTATATATTTCGGTACAGGGTCCGATCAGAGGGATAGTCATCGCCAGAAAACTTATTGAGTGGGTGTGGTTACGAGCAGCAAACAAAGTTATCTTAATCACACTATTAATTTGTTACGAAATGTAAAACTAATACAACGAGTGGTAAGACAGTTCCTAGACCGATGTTGGTCGCACGGACGTCTGTAGAGAACTGGGGCACACAGTTCGTGTAGCGACAATCCCCACTCGTCGCCCGTGCGGACCTCAGGCTAGACTCTGTCGAAGGGTGTCGACACGACGCGCTGCCGCCTGCTACCCTACTAATGACTTCTCCGACATATATTATTATTAATTACGACCCATGCCGAAGTTTGAAAAGATTACAAAGTGAAAGGGTTAACGAGTCGGTGATAGTCATTACCTTTTGGCACACAGGGCATTTGTGTGAAGTTTTGCCAAGATGTTGATAGTTGAAATGGTCTTGCATAGTTTCCTTAGTTGGGTACCCTTTATTGCACATCGGGCAAGGAAACCTGAAAGCGAAATAAAATGTAAAATTTGTCAAATTATACAAAAGTGATAGCTCATATAAAGCCAGGGTGGTAGACACGACCGGTGAAAGATAGGATGCAGGACCGACGGTTTTACGTGGTCTCTTAGGGCTCACTTGCACAAAATACTCGGGTTCACTTCAACCCTTTTTAGTGTCCCACAGCTGGGCACGGGTCTAGTTTAGCTGGCCGAGTGCGGGTTAGCGGATGTCACATGTCCTCGAATAATTAGTTCTAAGACATGCCAGTTTCCTCACGCTGTTTTCCTTCACCGATATTAGGTAGCTGTGATGAAACAATTCACACAAATATGTGTGGGCGCGACATGATAATTGAACCCGCGACCTTATATTTCAAAGGCGAGGGTGATACCACTGCGCCACCGTTACTCTACTATACTAAGGTAAAAATAATATCAATTACTAAAAAAAAAAGGTTTTATTTAAAAAATCTGGTATTAATTGTATTTTTCTTTTAAACATTTCATTGGATACCCATATTGTAGGGGTTGTTATGAAAACTTTAAGTCGCCATTTTGTACCGTCCGCCATATTGAATTCAAAATGGCGGCATTTATAAAATCTTGTATTGTCATAAAAAATAAACGTGTATCCAAATTTCACCTCGTTAACTTCAGTGGAAGTGGGTGAAATACTGATTGCAAGATTCCAGGACATACATACATACACGTAAAATTATATATGCTTTTAATTAATAAAAAAAAATAATTGAGTATATTAAATAAGTATTTTGCACGACAGCGACGCGGTATTAGTAGGGCAACCTATCTCTAAGTGATATACATAGCAATGCTGAAGGGTGGAAGTCTGGAAAAGGGAAGCCGGAGCAAAAAAGTTCTTACTTAGGAAAATAATATCTCTTTATCGTCACCGATCGTTGTTATATTTGATGCTACACTTATTTTTGTTGCTATTTATAACTTTTAGGCGTTACATAATATATTATTATTAAGTACGTGTAATATTGACCGATTCATAAAGGGAAGCCGATGGGAATCGACTTGTATGGACTCTTCGCCACTGATACATAAACAGCTATGTTTCAGTGACGAATATACTGGTATCACTACACGAATGTATCTTATGAATTGAGAGATTTTAGGCCTTAATCCACACACGCTGGCCAAGTGCGGGTTGGTGGATGTCACATGTCCTCGAATGATTATTAGTTCTTAGACATGCCGGTTTCCTCACGATGTTTTCCTTCATTGATATTGAGCATCGGCGATGAAACAATTCACACTAAGATTAGTGGGCACGACTGGGATTCGAACCCGAGACCTTATATTTCTAAGGCGAGGCTCGTACCACCGCGCCACCGCTGCTCAGCGAATATATATATATATATATATATATATATATATATATATATATATATATATATATATATATATATATATTATTACAACTAGGTTACACTTACTTGAACACTTGATCTGAAGCATGAGCTCTTGAATACTTGAGATGCGCCTGGTACGTAGCCAAGTGTGAGAACACCTTGTCACACTCCCCACATACGT